>JAEIIU010055965.1:19712-57285 GCA_018874675.1 Drosophila baimaii
TAAGCGAGGCATCTTCGTACAGCTGTTTCGACCATAACCAATGGTCTCATCAGCGAAGTTCCGCTTACGGAGAGAACTCCGCACTTTAGCACATATTTATACAAGGGACACTCGGAATAACGACTTGTGAATTCCATTGCTGTGCCTCTGACATGCACATTGGCAGCTAATTTTAGCTTGTAGAACAGAGGGGATACTTGATATATACACTAATCTGCGGTTAATTCTTTATCAGTTTTAATAGCTTAAGAAGCCCTTGGCAAGTGCTCTGACATTTTTTTGCTTTGAAGACATTACCAGTGTGACCGCAGCTGTCACTGACATACCCATACATCCCACGCAAGCACACACACACACACAGCTACACTCCAAAAACGGAGCATACTTTGGGGCACTCTCTCCTCTCACGAATACACTTGCAAAGTGGAGAAGCAGACAAACAAGCCAAATGACACGTAGCCATAAATCCCCCAACATTTTATTGCCAAAGCGCTAAGCTTTAGGGCCACGCACACACACTCCACACTCCAGGTGTGTGTGCGTGTTGGTGCGTAGGTGTGCGTATGCGTGTGTGATTCGTGTGATTTGTTTTGGCGAGGCAAACACACACAACACACATGACACACACACACGACACAGACGTCAAACAGGAAACATAAAATGCCAACAACAATTTACTTTGTTAATTTACGTGCAAGTATTTGCATAAATAATAAAAGCAACAACGCCGCCAAAGGCTAAATAAAAACAATAAAGGGGGGAAAACCCAATAAGAAATTTCAATACTTTCGAGTGATTTCTTTTCCTTGAATAGGGGGGCGGGGTCGAAGGAGTATTTTTTATTCCCCATTCGCTTATCGATTAGTGCTTGCTGGGGATTTTGTAGGAATTTTCAGCTGTTTCAATAAACAATAATAAATAAACAGGTTGTGTGGAAGCCAACCCAACAGATAATACTGATTTTATGACCTACTCAAGCGTGACAACATGCTAAATGTGTTGTGGATTATATTAAACAGATAATAAAGACTTAATAATAATAAGGAAACTAACATGTTATTTTTTCTTTACTTATAAATCTTACTAATAAAAAAAATATTTAATAAAGTGCACTGTATAATGTAATCTACATAGACTAATAAAAAATATTTAATAAAGTGCACTATATAAAGATATATCACAAAAACATTTACTGACGCAGTTTAAATTAAAGATTTATCATTTAGGTTCACTTACCACAATCTTTAAATTAAAATGCAATGCTAAACAGAGCTTATAGGTTGTTTTCTATATAGAACCATTACTCTGCTCCAATTAAATCATTATTACTAAGCCCCAATCGAACCGCAAAGTCCTATGGTGCATGGCTCACTTACAGAAACCACGAAATTGCGCATACGCAGTGATGACAGTGGCTGTGGCAGGTTGCAAGGCGGTAACTTGGCCATAATGACCGCAACGTGAAGCAAATTCAGCAAATGAAGCCACTGTTGGTCCGATGAAATTGTCAACACGTTCGAGCACCCCGCAGGCCATTCTCTGGCTGGTAAATATTTAAAATGCCAATGAAAGCGGGTCAAAAGCAGGCCCCGAGCAACGACAATCAGCAGTGACGATGATGACCCAGCCCCCCACTGTCGCTTTAACCTGTCGTTTCGCCCCCACTTATTCCCACCTGCTGGTGTTGGTGGCCAATGATAGTTTTATGGCTCTCTGTTTTGTAGTTTTGTTCTGGCGTTCTCTGGCATTTTTATTTCACTTTTCTGTCTTGGCTCTTTTTGCGTTTCAACGTTCGTTTTTTGTTGTTTTTGTTGAAGAGCCATTTACAATTCACTTAGGTTCTAAGGGGGCGGCGGCGGCGTACACAAAGTATTAGCAAAAATATCAAACGGAAATACAAGTTAAATTATTATTATTGTTGGGATTAAACCACTTGTGGTTTCTAGACTTTAGACATAGTACAAAGCATGGCCCGTAAATCTTCTAGTTCAATTTGTGTTAACCATACATTTATCAACTCTTTTCTATAGCATACTTATCAGCGTCGGTTACATATTTCTTAATTTTCTCCGTAAATATTCTTCTCTTCGTCTTAAATTTGTCGCTTAAATGGTTGTTTAATGGACTGTGTTAGCAGCTGCACATTTTATCAAAATATATACTCATATATATATATTTGCTCTACAATCTGTGCACAATTATTACATTTATTATTATCTCTCTGGCTTTCAAATTCAATCTTTCACATTATTCCTCTCGCAATTTCCACCATACACCAGCATGTTTGTTCCAGTCTCATACACATTATTTGTTTTGTATTATTTTCATTGTTAATTTGTTATCAGCTTAAGTTACAGGAGGGACTAGGGCCTACATACATACATATATCTGGGGGAAAGTCATTAACTAAATTGAAAAGCATATTAAAATAGGGGCGAGCAGGAGTCACCTCCTCCATGTGTGTCTGTGTGTCCTGTGTCTTCTGAATATTCCACCTCGGTGGAAATCCAACAAAGGAGAGCCAGGAGGAGTTCGTTGAACCAAGGAAAAGGAAAAGCAAAGCAAGGCAACTAAAAATGTCATTGCTGGGAGGGAAAACAAAGGCGTGGGGCGAGCGGATGTCAGGTGGAGTGGGATTCGGAGCTAACCTAACTACCATTGCTAATAACAACAGCCCTAGGGGGGGCGTGGAGGTGGAGCAGGTGGAGCAGTCTAAGGCGTAGGCCCTGATGATGAGATATCGCACCCAATTCCAGCCCCAATCAATCATAATTCGTTTGTATAGCATAGGATAGTTCTCATGCTAAGCAAGCCTGAGAAATTAGCCTAAAATGTTAAGAGGGGCGTGGTTGTACACTGGAAATAACTGGCAAAGCTCTCTCAAAGAACTTTTGCATTGCAGGCAAAGCGTGAAAGAGGGAGCAAGAGAGAGAGAGATATGGCAGCCCATTTTGCGTGCTTCTATCTTTTTAAACGAAATATTTCTTAAAAGATACAAAAATATATCAAATAAGCTTGATTTTAATAAACCAAATCTCCTTCCGATTTATTCCCAGTGTGCCCCACCGCTCATCAAATAAAAAGCAAAACATTTTCGGCTTGCATGTCAAAGATATATGTATATATAATAATCCAAAGGCAACAAGCAAATGTTTTATAATTGATGCAAGCCAATAACCAGGACAATAACAACAACAAGTGGTCATGACAACAACAGAAACTTAAAAATAAAAATAAAAACAGAAAGAAAACAATAATGTTGCATTTGTTGCCATAGGGAAAGTCAGTCAAGTGGGCGAAGCCCCGAGCCCCCGATTCCGATCGGAATATTTCTGCTTGTGTCCCGTAAACAAACTCCACACACCGGGGTCCGGGAATCAAACTGAAAAGTCGACAAGGGCGTTGCCTGGCAGTTTTCCCTACGCCTTCTTTTTCCCCAGAAAATACATGGATAGAGAGTCAGAGATACATGACACGAACATGCAATTAAAGTCGAATATATATACATATATATTGTATTTTTATAGAAATACTGACTCTTTATATCCATTCCAATTTCTCTTCAGAAAGTGCCACAGAAATGCAGGAGCCACCTCATGCACAGACGCCTCTGAAGTGTGAGTCTGGCTGACCAGGACAGACATCCTGCCAATGGCTATACAGGTGGCAAAAGCTCGAAAATCCCAAGTGAAATGCAAAGAGAGAGATATTGCGTAAGGCAATAAAAAAGAAAAGGGCTGAAATGTAGCCCCTTTAAATTAAAGTTTTGTCTGGTTTCTATAGATAAAAATTCTTTTGAAAAACCCAGGAGTAACTAGGAAAATTTTCTCTAGAGGATTTTGACTCATTGAAAAACTTAAATATTGAATCATATTGCTCATTTAAAGTGTATAATTAATGTTATGAATACCGCTGATATAATAAATCGACGCTTAAGTGAGGCTTTTCAGCAGAGAATACTTATTTTCTGAATGATAAATCATTAAATCCTCTCTTAACAGAATTTAATATTGAAATATTTATAGGCAACGAGTTTAGTACTCTTTCGAATGAATATATTTATGAATAGAACCCACATATATTTAATGAGTTTTTTGCGCATAGAATGTGGCACACATGTCGGCTACGTAATGAAGCTTAGAGCAGGCCGGACGGTGTTCGTGTGTCTCTCCTACTGACAGCAGGTGCAGCTCCAAATGTTAACGCCAAGTGCCATCAAATTAAACATTTTCACACACACACACAGGGCCCCCAGAAGTATGCAGCGGAAATGAAGGAGAAAACATAGTAAGGGGGAAAAGGCAGGCAAAATTGTTGCTTTTGCCAAGTCTGCATTGAAAATCCATTTATAGTTTGTGGCATTATGTTATTTTTGCAGTCTCTGCCACCTGTCTCCTGTCTCCCATCTCCTGTCACACAGCAAAACGAACGGAACGAACTCGAACTCGTGGCGCAGGCACTGCAAATGCACCGCATGTCACTCCGCCTGAAGTCGCGTCTCACAGAGATCCCGGGGCTCAATGACACCGTCTCCGTTTCCTCTCTTCCCACACACACTCTACAGCCTGAGGGGGGAGGGTGGCAGCAATATTTGCAGTCAAGTCGCCTTGATTTGCCGTGTGTGTGTGTGTGTGTGGGGATTGGGGCCTGGGCTCTATAATTAACTTGCCATTTATTTTGGCCTCAATCCGCTGACAGAGTGACCGAAATATGTAAATATACTTGCGAAATGCGGCCAAACAAAAGTTGAGTTAATTAAATGGAAAGTTGGCCAGAAAAGGGTTGTGGACATAAGAAGCCTTTCATTTTTTCCAAAGTAAACCTGTACTTGTTCAGTTGAAATTCATTCCTTGAGATTTTCTTGAAGGTAATCTCATCATAAGCTAAAGAGATGACACAAAGTCTAGTAATAGTTTGAACTTTAAAGTGCCTGACTTGATTTCAGCTTATGTTACAACTGCATATTTAAGTAGAAAGTTCTGCGGGCAACTTTCACAACTTTGAAAGCATATTTATCATGGTTTTAAGTTAATGGAGACAACTTCTTGGCTTTAATGGGATTTATTTTTGAAAACTTCCAAGGTATTCCCTTTAAAGCTATGAAAATGTAAGTGTAAGTAGAATAAATATATTTAATACTACTTTCTTTATAACAACAAATCAAGTGCCAGGTTGCTACTCTAGTGATTGAGGCTAACTGACTTTGATTTGGGAGGATTCCCTTTCTCACTCACCAGCTAGAGCTCTCACTAAAAGAAAAACTAATCACACTCGTCCTCGTTCTGACTCGATTCTCCATTGCCGCAATCCATCTAGCTGACACCACGTCCACCTCCACTTCCACACCCATTTCCACTTCTTTTCTGGTTAAAAATGGACCTTCCGCGCTGTCAGTTTCAATAACATGAACCGCCGACGACGACGACTACTGCCGACTGCCTCTGCTGGGAGGAGGGTGATAAAAAAGACAGCAGCAGCAGCAGCAGCGGCAGCAGCAGTGGAGTGTCATGTGCGTAGTCGTTATGGCTGTCGTGTCTACCTAGCGATACTCGGTGCCTACACCCGTGCGCTCTTTAGCCGGCCAATCCTCGATAGCTGTCCAACTGACAGCTGAGCAGGATAAGCCCTGATGGCTGGCGCTGGCTATGGGAATGGGAATGTGGGCTGAACTCTGCTCGATTCCGCAGTTGACGCATTTCCATTTACAGGTCTTGTGTGTTCCCCGACTTGTGCCGCCGCCGCATTAATTATTCAGTTTCGGCATATTTAATGGGGGAGGGCCCCGGCAGAGAGTCAGTTGTCAAAATCAAGTTTAGAACAAAGCCATACCCATGACGATTGCCATCGGGGCCTTTGCATTTGAATTTTAATCGAATGAAAACATTTGCGTAACAATTTGGCAACATGCAGCCATTGTGTCCTTCTGCCAGAGAGAGAGAGATAGAGAGAGAGAGAGCGTGATGACGCCAGATACTAGGATACACGGATTCGCCGAGCAGCTCCAGCAGCTGCAGATACAATACGTAATCATTCGACGACGCCTCCGCTTACACACATTTTCCAAAATGAAAATCAATACCCGCGCGGTGAGGAAAAAGGGGTGCGCTTCTGTCTCCCTTTCTCTCTCTCTGGAGGAGGAAAAGTCCCCGTGGACTGGCTCCAAACTTCTGCACATGCTGTTGCATATTTTATCAATTCAACTGCAAAGTCATTCAAATGGATAGCAAAGACATGTTTAGTGGGGGGGGAAATAAGTTGGGGGATCTGATGCAGTTACGGACTAACGACGACAACAAAGGAGGTCTCCGCATAGGGAAGCTTGCTCCCCCTCAAACACTGGGAATTCTAAGGAAAGTTTCGTTTGATAATGGGGTTATGACACTGCATTGTTGCTGAGGTTAATTGGAGTCATATTTCTCAGACTATTCATGTTTACGTAAGTGTCAGCAAATACAAAGCAAACAGTGTAGTGTCATAATACCCTAACGATTTGTGTTTATTCGAGAGATGAAGGAAACGATGGGGTGTCATAATACCATAATGATTTAGAGTTATTCAACTCAACAAAAAAGGTACATTTTTTATTAACAAAATACACTCCCTACTGGGAGCTATAAATTATTAAATTAGGAAAAATATTCCATAAATTCCTCCAGTCTTTCCTTTATGTATCCAGAAGCTATTACCTCTCCACACCAGACTCTTAATAAATCAAATATGCAGTCCACAAAACTCAAACAAAGAAGCCGACGGATCGACCGACCGACCGACCGAAAGCGGTAATTAAGTTTGGCCATGAAACCGCATCGCATCAAAGGCAATTTCCTCTCCTGGCCCTGACAGCTCGCCCACACTCAATAGACCTCCTGCCCCTGCCCCTGCTCCTTCTCCGTCTCCACGGGCTTAATTGATTTCAGTTATGACTTTCGATGCTTATTTGCGGATTAATTGATTTCCGGAACTCCAAACAGAAGTGGTTACTTGGGGGGGTAACTACATACACACTAAGACTAATCTAGGGACTAAACAGAAACCTTCCTTTCTAGGTGCTGCTCGAGTTGGAGCTGATGCTCTGCAGGGAGCTGTTGGAGGCGGTTTTACGCAGGGTTTCACCCGCCAAACTGCACAGATTCTGGACCAGAAGGGCCGAGGAGTTACCGGATCCCGATGTGCGATTTAGCAGCGGCGAGGACGTGGCTTTGGCCGGATTGGAGTTGGTTGTGTTGGCAAGGATCGGATGATGCCTCAATGGCTGCGGCGAGGTTGGGTTCGAAAGGCCGGACTCGTGGATGGGCGACAGAGTGGGCGACCGAGTCCTCAAGAAGTGCTTTCTCCTCTGTCTCCGATAGACGTTGCCCAAACTGGGCAGCGTCCGGCTGTTCGTCTGACACGATTGCTGCTGCTGCTGCTGGCCGCTGTGCTGCAGGCTGCTGGCAAATCCCAGAGTCTCGGCCAGCTCCGCCAGCTCCTGACTGGTCTGGTTCATTTTCCTTCTCGTCGGCGGTGGCAGGGCGGGCGGCAAGGTCAGCGTATAGGTGGTCACACTGTCGTCCCTTATCACGGACGTGGGCAGCAGCATCACCTCCTTTTTTCCGTTCGATGGACTGGTGCTGGTGCTCAGTTCACTGCTCTCCAGGGAGCTCCGGCTCGGCGAGCTGGCCGGCGGTGTGGGCGTCGCTGTCGAGGTGGCATAGCCACGCCCCGCCGCCTGCAGTTGCAGCGGACGTATTTGATTTTGCTTGATGCCGGAGCCACCGCCACCCCCGTGATTCTGATGATGGTGCTCCTTGGCCGCCGCAATACCGTGATGCGCCCCATGACGACAGCGCGGTCTCCGATAGCGTCCCAGGAGGCGCAACATGTGCCGCAGCCTGGAGCTCCTCGGGGGCGTGGGCGTGGTTGTCGTCTTCAGCGGCAGTTCCTGATCCACACCGCCGTTCAGGGTGCGGATGAACTGTATGGGCAGCTCCTGGGCATTTAGTTTGGCTGCAGCGGCCGCTTCTTCTCGCTCCCGGAACGTCAAGGCAGCGAGGAGATCATTGGGAACATCCGGACTATCGGGCACCGAGGCGCAACAGTTCCATTTCCTACGCCAGCGCTGGTGCTTCGAGATATTCCCAGCCGCTGTCGCCGACGAGGAGGATCCCCCTGTCTGGCTGGTCAAGGTGCGCGTGCTGCTGCTTCCGCCGGCACTGCTCACGGCCCCCGAGGATCCGGCGGCTGTTCCCCTTCTCAGACGGAAGGTGCACAGGGTGCACTGTTCTGTGTACTGGAGATATGTCGCCGGTCGCTGAGGCCGGGGCTCCGCGGAGATAAGTGATCCCTTGGCCAAGCTCACACGGCGCTGCAGGGAGCTAGCTGCGAAGCTGGAGCAGCAGTGGAAGCTGCTCAGGGTGTCCTGATCCACCTGGACCTGGGGAACTTGCCGCTCCTCCAGCACCGAACAAACGTATATGGCCTGCCGGCTCTGGTGGAACTCCCGGGAGCTGGCACAGCAATGCAACCTCATGGACTGCTCCGTTTGTCCCACCGCCGCCTCCTGGTTCTGCTGGCTGGGATGCGGAGCACTGGAGCAGCAGTAGAGCTGCTGGCCACCCGGCATCGACTTGGACGGAATATGTGGCTCGGGCAGGGAGGCCGAGAAGTGCACGCTGCCGTTCTTGGCCA
This sequence comes from Drosophila baimaii, assembly GCA_018874675.1. Classification (NCBI taxonomy): domain Eukaryota; kingdom Metazoa; phylum Arthropoda; class Insecta; order Diptera; family Drosophilidae; genus Drosophila; species Drosophila baimaii. Next base: position 28,380 of record JAEIIU010055965.1, read on the forward strand.
CTCCCACTCCAGTGGGAGGAGCTCCTTCCTGGAGCTGTTTGGCTTTGGCCTCCTGCGCCTGACGGTGGTTCCTGATGTACTCGTAGGTGGTCAGTCCCAGGAATGAGATGTAGATGTGAAAGAAGCACAGGTGGAGCAGCAGGCCGGCACTGACAGCGGCGAGCAGTCCCAGGACTCCCAGAAGGAGCAGGAAAATGGTCTCGTTGACTCCGATTCCTCCGACCACAGGTGTCACCGTGTGATTGGTGAGCGTAAATCCCGGCTGCGTTGTACTGGCTTCAATCAGGGCCGTAAAGTTCTCCAGAAGCGTGGGCAGTGTGGAGGAGATGGTGGCGTTTGCCAGCAGCAGCTCATCATCATCCATTTCCCGTCGTTGCTCCTCCTCCTCCGCCACCGGCTGCTGCTCCATTAGCATCATCGTGCCATTGCCCAAGCTCAGTGTCAGGTTTATGTAGTCGCCACCATCCAAGGGATGGCTCGATTCCACCTCGGAGCCCATGCGGCACCAGTAGAAGCTTAGCCACTCCGGCTGGATGTAGTAGAAGACGATCTGGGCCACCACGGCGGCCACGATGACCAGAGTGGCCACCACCGCACTGACCACGCACATCAGGAAGGCCACATAGTTCCGCGAGCCGATGCAGTGATTGAGCCACTTGCAGTGGTGATCGAACTTGCCCACGCACTTGTTGCACACGGAGCAGTGCTTTGTGCGGCTCGACGAGGTCCGGATGTTGCACAGATGACACCGCCCGTTCTCGATGACGTGACCGTGCTTCGTCCGGTCAAATTCGGGCACGATCCGGTCGTTGCGATGCACCCGCCTGAGCTCCTTGTCCGCGGGATCCGTCAGCAGGGCCGTCAGATGCGAGGCAATGTGCACCAGGTAAAGGCCGGTGATCAGACCATAAAGGGGTCCCTGCAGGGGCGTGTGAAAGGCAGGAATGAGTACCCAGTAGCTGGCCACACCGAATAGGAGGAGCACCAGCCAGCCAAAGAGCTGGAGAGGATGCAGGGGCAGCTGCAGTCCGTGGAGGCGTCTTCCCCTCCGATGCTGCACATCGGCGATGTTATTCTGGTAGCTAACCAGCTGTGAGAGCCGGCACAGACCAAGGGCTTTGCCCTTCTGCTCGCTGGACGATGTCTTAGCCAGTGGCGATGGCGCTAGGGGAATTCCGCTTCCCAGCGGTTTGGTGACAGGAGAAGGCACTCCCTTCACTGGCTCCTCGCTTCCCGACTCGGTCAAGCTGGCAGTGCTGATTGTTATGATGTGATCCGTCGCCTCCGTCTCCGTCGGCCTGACTCCGTTGGCTCCTTTGGGTCCGGGTCCTAGTCCAGCTTGTGTTGTGGACATCTTGTTGATGCGCCCGAAGAAGATGCCTCTTTGGATGATAATGATGTGGATGTGGATGTAGATGTGGATGATGTGGATGATGTGTGATGTTTAATGAAAGGTCCTGCTTGACAGCTGTACATTACATCTGATGCTTAGCCACGCCCTCAACGGATGATGATGCAATCCAGCGGTGGAGAGACCTCATATAATTCCCAAGCGATTTTTCAGCATGTTTTGATGTTAAGTCTTTGCTGTTTATTTTTTACTGCGTTGAATTAGTGATTTATTACTGAATTGCTTTCTTTATTCTCTTTGCTTTTAAGTATTTTTATTAGTTTTCGATATTTCAGTTAGGTTTTTAGCATTCCTTTATTAAATTTATTTTTTCACTTGAAACAATGTTTGTTGGTGGTTTAGGTTTTATGTTTATTTATTATTTTTTTTTTGTTTTTATTTACTATTGGTTATTTAGTTTGTCGAATTTCTTCTGAAAATATTGAAATTGCGGTACAAAATATACTTTTCGAGTGTTCTCTGTCTTTTACAGTCCAGTTCTGTTTTTATTTAGCTCTTTCAGCTACTTATTTCTTTATTTATTTATATTAAATCTCCTTCTCTGGGTTTGTTTTCGACGAAACTTTCTTGTTGCCTATTTTCTGGCTCTCCACCCGCTTCACTTGCTTCGTCTGGGCACTTATTGTTACTGCTTTTTATTGGCTTTCTCTTTTACAGGCGCCCGAACTCTTGTTGTTTTTTATTTTTTTATTAAAATCTCCTTTACTCTGTGTTTGTTGCTTTTCTCTTCTTTGCTTTTGCTATTTTGTTGTGGTGAATGGCGCAGCAGTTAACGGTTCATACGTGAACGAATTTTGTTGTTTTCGCTTTTGCCTCGAGTGTTCTTGCTGTTATTGTCGTTGTTTTTTTCCGCTGTGGGGGGGTGGTAACACTAAAGAGCGGGCGCAGAAAACCAGGATTGTCGCCACCCCCGTCCGCCTCCACGTTTTCTCGTTTTTTTTGCGAGATTCCTGCTCTATGATTCCCCTTCAGAGCGGCCCTTTTGCTTTTTCGTTTTGCGTTTTGCTATTTGTTTTCGACTCCCGCCCACAGCACACACTCAAACTCAATACACACGCACACAAAGGCGTCGCGAGTTAAAATAACAGTAATACAGGCGACGGCGTTCGCGTTTACCGTTATTTCAGCATCTGAACAAACCGACTCCTTCAACCGACGCGACCAAACTAGCTTTCGGTCTTACCACACTGAGCACCCCCTTCTTGGGTTAACAGTAAAGTTGAAAGTGGAATCGAACTTCAACGAACCAACTTAACGGAGAGTATGTTAAGCTTAAGCTCGGCCTGTTCGAATGGAGCATGTTCGACGGCAACATCTGCTAACTTGTAATGTTAAGTTACACTAGTCCACACAAAATGTAATAACTTTAGGGATTCCAAATGTTGAGAATTCTTAAATCTACTAAAATATAGCCCATTAAATATTTAAAGGACACCCAGAAGATGGTGGAGATACGCTTTAACAAGAGACACTACAATGAACATGAATATAACGACTTGGCTGCTGGTCAAGAATTTACATATTACCTGTTTGTTACAAGCTTCTGACAAAAATTATTAAAGCCTCTGCAAAACATTAAAGGAAATTAATTTTACAATGAATACTACAATGGCTAATGCCTAAAGACTAGATATCGATAAAAATGGGGATGTTACTAATACAAATTATTAAATTCATTTTAAGATTAGTACTATATAAAAATAAAGTTTGATAGAGTTTGGTTTAAGCCTTCAAAAGAAAAACAAAAGAATTTCGTTATGTGTGAGTTAGTGTAAATGTTAAAACACATCGCTTGCTCTCTCTCTTGGGTTGAATCGCTTTCGAGAGTCGAGAGAAAGCCTCCCTCCTCTCCACACAGAAAGCGATTGAATGTCTCGCTTCAGCTGATTGAAAGCTGTAGAGCTTTCTCGTTGAAAGCCGCCGCCAGTCAATTTTGGGTGGTTACAAGGCATGGGGTGAAAGAGAGAGTGAATGAGCATCACAGCACACAGCTGTGTGCGGTTTTGCCGGTAGCCGTTAGTCAGATGAAAAGAAAGAGGAAGAGTGGGAGGTTGGAGGCGTTTTTTGGGGATGTTTTTTTTTTTAATTTGAGAGATATGAATGTGTGTGATCACTTTTATATAATTAAGAAATATTTGGAATTCGCCCATAATTACATTCCGAAGAAATAAATAAAGTATATCATATTTTTTAGCGAAGGGAATAACCAATTGTGACAGATAAAACTAATGTTTATTTATACAATTGTCACCAACAAATTTTAATTATTTAAAATAAAAACTATAATATTTAATAGTTCTTTTTGGCATATCTGATTTGATAAGGACACATTTCTCATTCAGTTTTTGTTTAAATACAAATAATGAACAAAATTCAGGGGGAGTTATAAGTTATAAACTAATTTGGCACCTGAAATAATGTTGCAAGCTTTTAAATTAGCACATTTTGCAAAGCTAGAAAAGTATCATGTTTTCGATATTTTTCTATGGATGTAAATCGATATATATCAACACTTTCCAGCTTTATTAATTGCAAGTTAATATATCGAATGTTATAAAGGCTCTTTGAACCTTGGCGGTTTGCCATGTAATACATAAATAATATTATTGGAAACATAAATTATTTTGCCATATTTAAATTCGACTTTCGATTGTGTGTTATCTAGAATATATAAATTAGCTCTATATTGTACAGGGCTCTTTGGCAATCCCTGTTTTTCTTGTTTTCCAGGGGATTATTAGCTTGTTAGCCTTATGACTCACGCGGCCATCCCTGGGGACTCATATCGCAACAGGAAGTAACTATTATATAACGCCAAATGGGCCAGGACAGGAGGGGACACAGCAGGCCGTTGGAGATTGGCACGCACCTTTCGCTTTTCCCGCACTGTTTTCCCTTTGCCTTTTTCCCTTTTTTGGTTTTTTTTTTTGGGTCTGCCAGCATCATTTTTTATTTATGCCATCGACAGAGCTCACGTGAGGTGGCGGCGGCAGGTGTTAGATGAAATGGAAAGCACACTCGAGAGAATATTTGGAGCACGTGCCCTGCTCGGCTGTGGCAGCAAGTACACTTCAGCACTTGGTGTGATTTTATTTACATCGAAAGATGCACGACATCGGATGGAATTTTCCCAAGCAAACCAAAGGAAAAGCCAAAGGAGACAGGCCGACGCCTGACCGACCGACCGACCCAGCGATTGGCAAATATTTATGCTCGCAATCTCTAGACTTGTCGCAGGGAAACGAGGTCATCGCCGAGGCAGGGGGGGGGGGGGAGCAGGACGAGCCATTAGATGGAGACGGATAGTGAGCCGGGGATTTATGTAAGCCGCAGACAAGCTGAGACTGGGAATATCATCCGCTGGAGCACAGCTAATGGCTATCCAACAGGATGTGGGCTACGATTCTTTGGCTTTTTTTTTCTTGGGAAAGCCTCGTAAAATCGAAACGCAAATTACCAAGACAAAATACCCAAATTATGCGTGTGGATATATGTATGTATAAGTAGTATCAATGGCAGGGCCACAAATTTGTTTATTTTGCATACGATAAGTAGACGGAATTAAGGAAGACTCCCGACGAAACAGTGGTGTTGGCAGTCTATCAAATATTAATAGGAAACTGAGAAACTAGTTTACTAATCGATAAATATTAAAGGAAACTGTATACTAAGTTAGAAGCATTAAATAATCATTGGTTTGTGGATTATATAGTATAGTATAGTATAGATTATATTGTTATTGTTACTATTTTTGTATAATTTGTTGAAAAAATCAAAGCTTTAAGAAATCTTAACTAATCCAAAGCACCATTCATTTAAATTCATTCGCTTTTTGGCCTATCAAATGCCCCCAAGGAAACTTAAAACATAAGCATTCTAGGAACTCTAAATCTATATTTATCGCTATTTTAATAACATGATAATTTATTTAACAAACTTTGAGTAAAATAGAAAGGCATTAATTTTAATTCTCAAAGCCTTTCTGTCTTTGTTTTTATGAGGCTTGTAAATATCCATACTGAGTTTATTTAATTAATTCATTTAAATAATTACACTTTACGAGTGACTATAAGTTTCCTCATCTGTTTGTCCGACATATTAAATACTAAAACCCCAATACCAAAATACGATTCAATTTTCTTTTAGCAAATAAATTGAGTTTTCTATAGTTTCCGCTTCAGTGCTATTGCCTCCTGGCAACGATAACACACAACAGGACGAAGAGACCCGCCGCATCCTGCCCGCTTGCTCATGGATACCGGTAACAGGGAAAGCTTTGATAAGCAGAGCTAAGTACTTCCACTGAACCGTCAAAATAACTGGCAAAACAAACTCGACGGGGAAGCAACAAAATCGAAATGGTTACCAATTTTACGAGCTTTACCAGACAGGAGACCAGGAGACGCGAAGAGCTTTAAAGGATAAAGTAGGCTGTTTGTTTACAGTCAAAAAGTGCGGTTTGGGGCACAGATCAGTTGTCACTCATAACTTTCAGAGAATTAATGTGTTTACACGAATAGATATTTATATTTAAAGCGAGTATAGTTGGGGTGTAAATCTAATTAAAGGCGGCAAGATGATAGACATTCTGTCGCTGCCGCGCCGGAACAAGGTGTCCGGTAATCCGGCACTCTTGAAGATGATCTCCTCCTACGAGACCGGGCTGCCCATCAACAGTCTGCCCGGCTGGGAGCTGATACCCCTGAACTGCAAGCTACCCATGCTCAAGTGTCCCGGGAATCAGGTTATATTCTCGAAGAACAAGATTGGACAGTCGGTAAGTCACACCAGAAGTTGGAGAAGAGATAAAAACTGTAAAGCAGAGGTGCCCACACACTGACCGCAAGGCCTCTTTGGCTAGAAGCTGTCTGCGCTTTAAAGCGAGCAGTTCCGTGCCTCTTTTAATGGGCTAATAAATATATATATCATAATATATTTAAATTTAAACCCCTCAATCCTTTAATCCCATCCAGTTCAAGAGTGGCATGCAGGAGTTCTGCTACCGCGTTACCGAGCACATTCCCGAGTACAATCCGCTGCACGACTCCAACCTCAAGACCTTCTACTCCAACGAGCGCAACCTGAAGCGCCTGCGCGAGAACGGCGAGATCACGCAGGACAACGATGTGATCTGCAACCTGAAGGACTTCAATCAGCACCGCCTGGAGCTGCACAAGTCGCAGCTCTACTACATCCTGCAGGCGTACAAGAGGCGCGAGCAGGAGCAATATGATCGCATGCTGATCGCCAATGCCGAGTCCATTACGAAGCGGGATCACCAGAATCTGGCGGCGCGCCACCAGTGCACCGACCAGGTGCTGGTCCGGAAGCAGCAGCTGGAGGCCAAGCGGCACGAGAGGAAGGTGCATCTGCTGAACATTACGTACGAGAAGTTCAAGCGGCTGGAGAACCTGGCAGCCATGCAGAACCTGCTGCTGGAGCACCGCAAGATGCTGACGAACCTGCGAGTGTCCGCCCATGTGAGCATGTGCCAGGATCTGCAGCGCAAGCAGCTGATCAAGCAGAAGAAGCTCTTCCAGTTCAAGAAGGACAGGTTCAACAAGAACATGCGACTCCTGCGGAAACAGCGGCTGGTCAAGAGCACCGAACACCAAATTCAGTCCTGGCACAAGCGTCTGGACGAGCGCATCGCGCACCAGGGGCGGATCAACTACCTGCTGCAGGAGGTGGAGAAGGAGCGCGAGACGTTCATCGACAGGCACAAGGCCTTGTACAAGGACAAGTGGCAGAAGATTCAGGACGAGATCAAGGAGCGCGCTCGCAAATCCATGGTCGCCCGCAGGCCTAGGAAGAAGATCCGCCGTAGGTCAAAGAAGCAGACAACGCAGGTGTCCAAGCACACCTTCTGCGACGAGTACGAGGCCACCTTCGAGGGCCTGCTGGACAACGACCTGTGCTACGCCCTGAATGCCGCCATCGCCATGGAGGGACAGAGCCCGCTGACGTTCGCCCCCGATGACCCCATCTACAAGGCGGCGCGGTATATTCTGGATCACATAACCACTGGCTTCAACGAGGATCTCAGCGAGGACGAGTGCGCCCTGCTGGTCCTCAGCTCACGCATCCAGGAGTTTATCTGCGACGCCAAGAAATATGTACATTCCGTGAGTAATCCAAGGTCAGCCTTGAGCTTGCATAATTAATTGCTTCTCCTCTACCCGCAGAAAGCCGCCCAGATCATTAGCTTTGCCAGGGACCACAGTGCCATGGAGATTCCATCGCTGGCCCGGCCTGTGGCACCGCAAAAGAACCATTCGCGCGCCTCGCACGTATCCTTTAGCGGCGTGGCCAGCACCATTGGCATGGGCAGTTACGAGATCCATCCGTTTGTGGACGTGCGTCCCTGCACGGATCGACGGCCCACGCCAGCTGGGTCACTGGCCTCGCTGGCGGTCAGCCAGATTGGCGAGCGGGTGATCCAGGACAGGTCGCGCATGCCGCACCTGAATCGCAACCAGATCGTCTACATCGAGCACTATCTGGTGAAGTTCAAGCGGGATCTGCTGGTGGGCCTGGACAAGCTGGTGTTTGCGGCCATCCAGTGTCACTTCGAGAACCAGATGATGGAGGTGCGTGAGGAGCTGCTGGCGCTGGACAGGAACTATCTGTTCGATCAGATCGCCAAGGGCATACTCAGCTATGCGGTCAACTCGCTCAACTACCACTCGGTGCTCAAGCTGTCCGTGAGCGTGCTGTCCGGCGAGATCATCTGGGAGCTGCAGCAGACGTTGCTGAAGCCGGGCATTGATCCGCGGGGCATGAACCATCCCATGTCCTGTGGCACCGAGCGGGAGCGCGAAAATCTCGCCCTGTGCATTCCTTAGAGGGAGCAGCTAATTTTCCTGCGTACAAATTTCACGTAAAAGCGGACGCTTCAGAGTCCATTCTTTGTTCTTCTAGGCCCCCAAGTCTACTATAAATTCCAGTGCTTTCTTGTTGTTGTGTATTTTTGTGAATAAAATATGCTGATTGTTGTGCAAATAAATCGGATCAACTACCGAAAATTAGCTCTAGGTTAAGTTCAATTGCTTTCGATTTGCATGTTTTGCAGGCGGCAGACGCCATATACATATATACCATATACACTGATGTTAAATACTAAAGCTAATCACTCACCGCGGCAGATCTGGGGCTTTAATTAACACTATTCACTGTTTTTCGTTGCCGATTTCAATTGTAAACACAAACTAAACTGAATTTAACACAATTTCAAAGCATGGTGTGCAACAGCTGGTTGCTGACAGGGATGGGAAGCAGTTGCGAGCAGCCAGGGCTTGACGCACAAGTTATCGATAGCAGATATGCTTACATATCGATAGGTGAGTGCATTTGAATGAGGCGATGAAGAGATGAAGAGAATGCAGAATTTGGGGTTCCCATTTACGCATTTCTCCTCCAAAGAACAGCGACCTTTCAATTTAAAATATTTAAGTACCGAACGGGTAAACATAAATTGAAATTTATTTTGAGCGAAAAATAATAAAAATCAATAATATTCATTTAAATTAAATAAAAAATGGGAAGCCCTTTGAGGGGAAAACTTTAGCGCATATTGTAGACTTAATATCAATAATCCTTTAATTAAAATCCTCTTGGAACCATAAAAATGGTAATGATCCAGCACCCTTTAAGCACTCAAGTTTTATTTTCCGTTAATTAGTCTTTAAAAATACGCAAGCGGTGTAGTTGTAATCCAATCAATTATCATTTGCATGTATAACAAAGAACTATGTTAATGCTATATAAATTGAAGCTTTTTCTTTCTTTAAAATAGTTCGAAGACAGCGGCTCACGCAGCAGGCGGTTGAGCACGCGCAATATACAAATAAAATTATCCAACAAATACGTTACTAAACATTAACATATAAGTGTGTGAAGAGAGTTTATCAAGTGAAATATATACACAGAGGATAGGAAAAGAAACAATTAATAGTTTTCGTTTAAAAATAATAGTGAAATTACCAATGGATGTGAAGAACTAAAAGGACTTTGGAAATATTTTAAATTATTTTAATCCTCCATCGATTGATTTATACGGAAATGTTTTTTTTAATACTTTATATCTTATTCTGAATAAAAATTGCGACGAACAATGAAAATATTCAATATTCATGTATTCAGTATACATCATCATGATAACCAGACCACATATAAATATTTGTGGAAAGATCTGGGAACATGACTCTGCATGTCAGCACAAAGCTACATGGCTTATGGCTTTAATATCGTGTGTGGGAAATAATAAGATACTATTAAATATTACTTCCTTCTGTTTTAATTTAAAGCTCGAACTACTTAATTTACACAATTAATTTACACAACAGAAGCCATGACACCTTATCCCAAGGACTACGCTCACCAGGAGGAGGTGAAGGATTGGACGAAGCCGTCGGGTGTGCTCTTCGAGAGCGACATAGGAACGGACGATGGTGCTCTGTCCACTTACACCGGCGATTTTAAGCAGGCCCAGTCCTGGAAACGACGTTTGGTTTGGCGTAATATCATAATTTTTACATTCACACATTTGGCTTCGCTATATGGTGTTTACTTGATGTTAACACAAACCAAACCGGCCACCATACTATTCTGTTAGTACAGCAGCGGCTCCTTGTATGGCCCTTCTCTTCTTCCCTCTCACTGTCGCTATCTGTATCCTTCAGCTTTCGTGCTCTACTGCCTCGGCATGGTGGGAGTTACGGCTGGTGCCCACCGTCTCTGGGCCCATCGATCCTATAAGGCGAAGTGGCCGGCTCGCCTCCTGCTGGCTAGCCTTAACTGCATAAGCTTTCAGGACTCCATCTTCACTTGGGTTCGCGATCACAGGATGCACCACAAGTACTCCGAAACGGATGCCGATCCGCACAACACGTCCAGGGGCTTCTTTTACTCCCACATTGGCTGGCTGCTTGTCAAGAAACATCCGGATGTGTTGAGAAAGGGCAAGGGATTGGATCTCTCCGACATCCGGGCAGATCCTATTGTGATGTTTCAACACAAGTACGTATGGGTTTTCAAGTGTGAGTGCTGGAATTGATTGGGAATAATACCCAATTCATCCATTTAGGTACTACTTTTTCCTCATGCCGCTAGCCTGCTTCATCATGCCCACCTTAGTGCCCTGGCTATGCTGGAATGAAACGCTGGCCAGCTCCTATTTTGTGGCAGCCATGTTGCGGTGGTGCATGCAGCTGAACATGACCTGGATGGTGAACAGCATGGCCCATGCCTGGGGAGGCAGGCCCTACGACAAGTAAGCAGTGGGGAATGGGGTGTCGGATTATGACACTGTCTTATCCTGGTTTTTATTCACCCCGCAGAGGCATGAATCCCTCGCAAAACTCCTTCGTTTCGCTCATGACCTTCGGCGAGGGCTGGCACAACTTTCATCACGTCTTCCCTTGGGATTATAGGACGGCCGAGTGGGGCGGTTACACCTTAAGCCATGCCACCCTCTTGATCGATCTTTTCGCCAAGATTGGCTGGGCCTACGACCTTAAAACGGCGACTTCGGAGATGATCAAGAAACGGACTCGACGGACAGGCGACGGCACCCATAAATTGTGTGGCGAGGCTGTTTCCATCGCTGATAAGAAGAGAATGTGATCTAACCGAATATATTTTGATATTGTCGATGCTTGTCTTGATTGCTTGATATAAGTTTTAGTCAGGAATGACCTCCGAGACCCTGGGTGTTCATCGTTTAACTAACCGCATTTCAAAATAAACATACCCAACGATAAATATGAAAATATATCACTTACAATCTATGTTTTTTAAATAAAACAAGTAGGAAAAACTAACTTCGGGCGTAGCCGAAGTTTATATATTCTTGCTGATAATTTGTTACTTATTATAAAAGATTTTGATAAAATATAACATGTATAAGGTAAAATGTTTGCAAGATGTAAAATTCATATGTAAAATATGAATTTATACCGATCTTTCCTATGGCAGCTATATGATATATTGGTCCGATTTCAATGAAATTTTTAGGAGGTGACTATATTTATATTGTAAGGGCACGAATATCTTGAAAAATAGCGAAAATATGCTAATTTTTCCATATCGTTTATATGGCAGCTATATAATATAGTCGTCCGATCGGGCCCGTTCCGTCATATATAGCAGTGAGAATATATAGAACACTATATGCAAAGTTTCATTCAAAAAGTTTTAAAACTGAGAGATTAGTTTGCGTAGAAACGCAGAGACGGGCGGACATGGCTAGATCGACTCGGCTGTTGATGCTGATCAAGAATATATATACATATATATATGCTTTCCTTCCGATCTTTTTTTTTGCTGATAGTTCAATGGACCTAGTCTTTAATTATATGGCATACCATTAGCTTACTTTAAACTGAAAAGCATGATTGAAGTGTGTGCATAATTACCCGCCCGTGCCTCTTGTTCGCAAGTTAATTTCCTAAAGAGCTCAACAAAAGCTTAATCGAAGCAATTAATTACCTTCTTTATTGGCCACTCAATAAAGAATTGTAATTTACGTATAACTTATAGCTCTAAAGAATCAAGAAAAGTCTTGGAATATTTGAAATGTATTTATTTGTGGTCTAGAGCTTGGAGCATGACAAAAACACTGCAAATGCTCGAACAATCCGTCTTAAACTAGCTTAGTTTATAATTATTTAGGAAAACTGAACGGCGCCCCATAGGAATACATCATGGAGTTGTAAGGAGCGCCCGGAGAGCCGAGCAGGGGAAACGGAAACACTTGCGGTGGCAGACTGGCAGCAGGCGTGGTTTTTGAGCCGCGTTTTCGCTTCTGCTTGGACACCGGCGGAGCTGGTGGCTGGTCTTCGCTAGATTCGGAGTCCTCTTCGCTTTCACTGCTGGATTCCGTCGCCTCGTCTTCATCTTCATCATCGTCATCGTCTTCTTCCTTTGGCTCCACCTTCATTCGCTTCTGCGGCGTCTTTTTCACGGCCACCCGCTTGGTGGCAGCCACCTTTTTGTCCTTTTTGGCCTTAACTGGAGTAGCTGGAACGGGAGGTGCTGCTGCGACGGCAGCAGCTGGGACAGCAGTGGGGAAGGCGAATCGCTGGTGATCACCGGGAAAGGCGGACATCTGGTGCATGATAAACTCCATGAATGACTGCATGGCGATGTTCAGGTTTGGTGGACTTGGGCAGTTTTTGAGACCGTGATATCGGCCGGAGCAGTTCCGGCAGATCATCTGGCAATGGAAGGAGGTGTGACCCTGAAAATAGATGACATGGTATTAGCCTAGTTGGGTAATAAGTCGAGATGAAAGACCCACCTTCTTATCGCAGAGACCGCACACATCGATTGCTTTTTGCTCCTTCCTTTTGCTCTTTCCGGCTTTCTTATCCTTTTTGTCCTCAGCCTCGCTGCTCTGCTCTTCATCCTCCTCCTCCTCCTCCTCGTCCGTGATGGTGAACTGTCGCTCCTGAGTGCCCATACAGACTACATCCTCCTCGGAGGGTACTTTCTTCAGCTTTCTGGAGGAGGACTTGCCACCACCGGCTGCCTGATCCCGCACCTTTGCAGTCTGTTTGCTAGCTGGCGGAGGACTGTCGTCGTCGTCGTCGTCGTCATCGGAATCCGAGGATGAAGCCTCGGAGGATGAGACCGGTGGCTTCACAGCCGCCACAGTTCCTTTGCTGGCCTTCGTTTTGGGCGAGACAGCTGCCACAGCGGTGGGCTTGCTGCTGCCTTTTACCGCTTCGCCGGGCTCTGGCTCGGACTCCTCCTCCGAGGAGGAGGAGCTCGAAGAGCTTTCGTCCTTCTTCGGTGTCTTGGGTTCTGGCTTGGCCACCGCCTTGGGTTCCTGCTTGGGCTTCAGCAGCTGCTCCTTCTCCTTTTTGATGTTAATGAGCGGCAGCTGGGGCGGTTTCTCTTCCACAACATCAGGTGTTGCTGCAGGCGGCACCACGGCGTTATTGAAGTCTATGGCAGGTGGCAGGCTCTCCTGTCTGTGTGAAGATGGAGCAGGCGAAGTGGCAGGCGGTGGGGGAGCAGTGGGAACTGGGGGATCCTCGGTAAAGTCGCCCACGTTGTCGTAATACAGCATGTGACTACTTGTGGGGCTCTTGGGTTGATCTTTGGAGTGCCAAGAGTTGTTCCGTCCACGACCACGGCTGCGCCTACCTCGTCCTCCTTCTCGACCGCCACGTCCTCCTCCTCCTTCTCGACCACCACGTCCTCCTCCTCCTTCTCGACCGCCACGTCCTCCTCCTCCTTCTCGACCGCCACGTCCTCCTCCTCCTCCTTCTCGACCGCTACGTCGTCCTCCTCCTCCTCCTCCTCCGCCTCCACCACCACCTTTACCACGCCGCTGCTGCTGCTGATTATCTGGCTGCTGCTGGGGATCCCGGAACTTGTTGAAGGTCTCCTCCCTTCCCCCATTGCTGTTATTGTGATTCCTTTCCACCTGACCGCCACCTGCGTGCCCGCGATCGGTCCAATTGCCATTGGATTGTTGGTTGTGGGCCTGGTGGCTGCCTCTGCCATCGCCGCCACTGCGTCTCTGCTGGCCATTGCTGTAGAAGTGGGGCCGCGAGTTGTCCCAGCCGCCGGAATGTCCTCCGCCGCCGTTGTTCATCGTGGATATATTTTTAATTTTTACGAACCGCCTCGGCGCACGTGTTGAGTCGATTGCCGTTATCGATAGAAGGTTATCGGAAGTAGCGCTGGCCGCTTGGTTGTTCTCCCGACAAAACTGGCTATTCTTTGGTGTTCAAAGAAGTATGTTAACTATTAAAGACAACAATGGTGTCTTATTAATTTGCATTAAGCAAGGTGAGTAATTATTAATTAATTAATTCTTTAGCACGCGTGTATTTAATGGATGTGAAAATAATCTTAGGATTTCGATTAATGCAAAATCTAGCTAGTTTCCGCCACTTTCGATAGCCCCAGCACTTTGCGCAATCGAAGTCAGACGCACCACTAACAACTCTCGGAACAACAATTTTTGAAAAATGTTTAAACATAAAACGTCGTTTAAACAATCAAACCGCAAGCACAAACAGAAGCTGGACACTCGCACAAAAACCTGGGGCACGGTCAAGTTCAAGCCGCAGGGCTTCAGGTCCCACAAGCCCGCCTTCACTCCTCCCGATCCACAGGCCACAGCCAAGCCATGGCAGCACGTGAAGAACGACATCATCGACGATTCGGAGGAGATGAGCCATGCCAGCCGCCTGGATGTGGAGAGCAAGGGTGCCAGGCAGTTCATGCAGCAGCGGGAGCAGAACCATCGGCGCAACATCATCGAGACCAATCGAGCGGAGCCCACCAAGTGGGAAACCTTCGACGATGAGCAGCAGCCTTCCACATCTACTAAGGGAAAATCTAGGGGGAAGTCCAGATCCCAGGGAGAACTGCCCACGGACGTGAATAACTTGACGTTCAAGGAGCGCAACTTTTACCGCCGGAAGCTAACCATGGCCATACAGACGGGTCGGGGTCGCGTAGACCTGGAAGGGGCCATTCACGATTTGAAGAGGAACCATCTTCAGCTACTGCCGGGAGCCAACAAAAGCTTCAAGGCAAAGGCTCCGAAGCAAACTACTAATCAAAGGCCAGGAGGTAATCCCTTTCAGAAGAGCAGCCAAAAAGGAAGCAAGCCCTTCCAGAAGAAGCGCAAGGGAAAGAAGTCGGGGGAGGAGTAATAGTCAACTGCCAATAAAGCTTATAAATAAACGAAACTAAACATTATGTTTATCTTTGGCTTTCTGGCCTAAATCCAGGGTAAGCTCCCCTTTCCCACCAAGCTAAAGGCGCGAGTTAATCGGGTGACAAATCAGAAATGTATACACAACATTACTACACACTTTATGTAAATCTTAGGAGTAGAGTGGTACAAATACATGTGGAATAGGTCGGCGAAAATAAATAAACTAAACAGAATGCAGGGGGAGGAGATTGAGGCGCCGGCTGCGCCATGGATACCTGATCCAGAAGCATGGATCTGCTTCTTCGGCCTTCAGCCATTGGCAGCGGCCACCTTGGCGATGAGCTGATTGAACTTGCTGTTGCTGGTGGGAGGCTTCTTGGCCACGCGCACCTGCTCCGGCGAGTGCTGCAGAAAGTAAACGACGATAAATTCGAGTGTTTGATTGGCTTCCTTGGGGTACATCATGTTGAAGGTATAGTAGTAGCAGAGCAGCTGGGCCAATATGTCCGGCAGGTCGCTGTCCTTGGCGCCGAACGTGGCCATAATCTGGCCCTCGATATAGACCATGGCCTCCAACTGCGATGGCACGCAGCTGCCGCCATCAGCCATGGCTACGGGCGTATCTGCGGGTTGATGATGATGAAGTTATAGGATTAATATGTCTGTTCATATAGTAAGGATTAATAGGCGCAGGTACACTCACTGACTAGAGCCACCCAGGGGGCGTTTGTGGGATTCATGTTCTGCAGCGCCTCCTTGGACGAGGGGCCGTTTTCCAGGTGCTTGAAGATGTAGTCGGGATCTTCGTTGAAATGGTAGGCAATGCCGCGCACCAAGTTGGCATTGGTCTCTTCCTCCAGGGCACTGAGCTTCTTGTTCTTGGAGCCCTTGAAGAACTTGAAGAACCGATCCTTCTCGGCGGCCAGACGCTTCTCCAGCACCCTGGGATCGATGGACATGAGCAGCTCAAAGTGCTGGTACAGCACCGCCTTGTCAAATATATACGGCCAGTTCTCCTTGATGGCCGTAATGTCGGGGATCTTCTCGCTATTGTTGAAGAAGGCGCGCTGCAGCGGAAAGCACTCCTTCATGTACTCGATGACGGTCGATGGATCCAAGGGGGAACTGCCGCGGTAGCTGGATATTAGCAGCTCCTTCTTTTGCTCCAGATCTCTGTTCAGGGCCAGGGCCTTGGCATCGCCATTGGAGGCGGAGGCTCCCCCGCCACCCACGCCGTACTTGCGCTTCTTGCCGGAGGAGATGTGGATTTCAAAGGTTCCCGAACTGGCACGCTTCTGCGGCTTGTTGAGTGCATTGTTCCTGTTTATCATCTTGGAGATGAGCGACTGCGGCGTGGTGGCTATGAACTGGCCCTCGCGATCCTTCTCCAGCAGCGAGTCAGGGTACTTTTCGGCTGCCTGCTGTGCCACCTGCCGGAACACTCGTATGGGGATGTGTGCCGACCGCTCGCGAAGCGCCTCCACCAATACATTGCCCAGCGTATTCAAGCGCTTGCCCAGGCTGCCCTTGCCCTTGAGTAGCTTCATAATATCCCCGGGCACCTTGCTCCACGGTATCGAGAAGTCCTTGAACAGCGCCGAACTCTTTGCACTCGACGGAGTGACGCTGGCCAGCGACAAGGTCTCGTCGTTGGACACCGTCGAGTCATTGGGATTGGAAACAATACTGTTGTTGGCATAGAAGCTGGGATCCACCGAGCTGCCAGCGCGTTCCGAGCGGTTCAGCGGCGATGGTGGCGGCAGTACCACATACTCCTCGGACTCGGCGAGGAGCATGAGCAGTATCTTCTCTTTGGCGGCGAACAGGAGCACGTCGTCCTCGCAGATTTCGCAGCCGTTGCTCTCCAGTACAATGGTGCTGCCGGCAAGGCCGTATTTGTGTGCTAAAAAGGGGATGGGGTAATTAACTCATTATCATTTACACTTTTTGTTGTTATTTCTTAATTTTATTTACCTAAAACAGTACATTTACATATTTTTTTTTTAAGAAACTAAAGAAAAAAGGCTAAAAACTACTTGAAGCTTAAATTAAAGTATGTGCAAGTTCCTCATTAGCATAATATATTTCCCTAAACATTGACCTATTATAATAATTATAAACCAAAAAAATACATACCCTTCTCAATCACATCCTTTCGCGTGGGCAAGGACATGAAGGTCTTCTTGTTCTTCCGATCGGCACTGCATATGGTAATCAATACTTTCTCAGCCAGTTCGGTCCTGGGCTTGCCTGCCTCGTCCTTCTTCTGCTGCTGCTCCTCCTTCTTCTGGCCCGGCCCAGTGGAATGTGTCGATGGCGATTCTGTCCACGAAGAGTAATTGAATACTTTGCATAAATAAAGCCCCAATGCAACGTCGGCGAATCCGTCGTGTGTATATTTTCTCACCGCAGGCTCCTCCTGTTTGTACACCATTTTCGATTGTTGTTGCCTTCGCCGGCGCTTGGCTTGCGCTTGGACTCGGATTCGGGTGGCTCGGCGGCGTCTGTTGCGTTTGCTGCTGCTGCTGTGGCTTCATGCTCATCTCGCCCGCGGCGTGGGCGGCATGGGCGGACGCGGGCGCTGCGGTGGCGACGTCCATTATTTACTTTGTATTTTTAATCGTCCAACCAAGCCTCCAAGCCTTTTTTCTAGAGCTGCGATAAAATCGATGTTTCCAACTGTTTAATCGATGTTTTTGGATGAGCGAAAACATCGATGGCAAATTTAGGAAATTGATGTCTCGACAAGTCTGGTCACACTCACACTCACTCGGGTATCGATGGTACTATCGATATTTTAGGAAGACGATACGTCGATGTTCGATATATTCGAACGATCGCAGCACGGTCACACTTCACGATCGCATTTATTTTTGTTATTCCTTGGTTTCCGTGTTTTTATTCACTTAAAACTCACCGCGAGCCGAGACACAAGGACCTCGAAGCACAGGAAATACCAGCAACGAAATTGCCGCCATGATTTGAACAGTTTCCCGATCGTATCCTCCAAACAAGGAGCGGCTAATGCGCAGAGCTCCCCCATTAAAGATCACCAGAGGCAGCCCCGCTGCTTAATGTTTTTTTAAATCGGATAATTACACAGTTTGGCTTTCCACGCACGCTCGCGCACCATGCAAACGATGTGAGTAGTTTTGTCCAACTTATATGGCTTAATATTCCCTAACAATGTGATAATCCCCCCAGAAAGCACCTGAAACCCGAGATCATCTTACGCCTGTGGGTGGTCCTGCCCCTCCTTTTTGTCGGCGAAACAGCCGCCAGCCTAGCCACACCGTCTGCTGGTGGGGCGAAGCTAGATGTGGAACTGGAGGCCATCAATGGCACTCTCAACTTTCGGCTGTACGCGAAGAAGGGCAAGGACGACAAGCCCTGGTTCGACGGCCTGGACAGCTCGCACATTCAGTGCGTGCGGCGAGCGCCCTGCTACAGCACCTCCAATGCCACCAATACCTGCTTCGGCTCCAAGCTGCCCTACGACCAGAGCAGTCTCTATCTCACCGACTTCCACACCGAGAAGGAGCTAAACGAGAAGCTCAACGATTACTATGCCCTCAGGCATGTGCCCAAGTGCTGGGCGGCCATACAGGTAAGGGAAATCGTGAAGTAATATATTTAATATTCCAAGAATATATATTCATATTTCTACCTAATTTGTATACTACAAATCCTCCCGTTTACAGCCCTTTTTGTGCGCCGTCTTCAAGCCTAAGTGCGAGACAATCAACGGGCAAGAAATGGTCTACCTGCCTTCGTACGAAATGTGCCGGATTACCCTGGAACCGTGCCGCATTCTATACAACACAACGTTTTTCCCGAAATTTCTGCGCTGCAACGAGACGCTCTTTCCCACGAAATGCACGAACGCAGCTCGGGGCATGAAGTTCAATGTGACGGGCCAGTGCCTGAGTCCCTTGGTGCCCGCGGACACTGCTGCCAGCTACTATCCCGGCATCGAGGGCTGCGGCGTCAGGTGCAAGGATCCGCTCTACACGGACGACGAGCATCGGCAGATCCACAAGCTGATCGGCTGGGCTGGGAGCCTGTGCCTGCTCTCGAATCTGTTTGTGGTGGCCACGTTCTTCATTGACTGGAAGAACGCCAACAAGTATCCGGCTGTGATTGTGTTCTACATAAATCTGTGCTTCCTGATCGCGTGCATTGGGTGAGTTGCCTTACTTCACATACGAAGCGTGGGAATTCGTACTAACTTCCTTACTCTGTCCTCAGCTGGCTGCTGCAGTTCACATCGGGCTCGCGGGAGGACATAGTGTGCCGCAAGGATGGCACGCTGCGCCACTCGGAGCCCGCGGCCGGAGAGAATCTCTCCTGCATTGTGATCTTCGTGCTGGTCTACTACTTCCTTACCGCCGGCATGGTTTGGTTTGTGTTCCTCACCTACGCCTGGCACTGGCGGGCCATGGGCCATGTGCAGGACCGCATCGATAAGAAGGGCTCGTACTTCCATCTGGTGGCCTGGTCGCTGCCCCTGGTGCTCACCATCACCACGATGGCGTTCAGCGAGGTGGATGGCAATAGCATCGTGGGAATCTGCTTTGTGGGCTACATCAATCACCCGATGAGGGCGGGACTGCTGCTGGGTCCGCTCTGCGGTGTGATCCTCATTGGCGGCTACTTCATCACCCGCGGCATGGTGATGCTGTTCGGACTGAAGCACTTTGCCAACGACATCAAGTCAACGTCGGCCAGCAACAAGATCCACTTGATCATCATGCGCATGGGTGTTTGTGCGCTGCTCACCTTGGTCTTTATCCTGGTGGCCATTGCCTGCCACGTCACGGAGTTCCGGCATGCCGAGGAGTGGGCCCAGAGCTTCCGGCAGTTTATAATGTGAGTTTAGAGTCGGCATGTGACCTGGCCTGATAATTATAATAACAATATTCCTGCTGCAGATGCCAGATCTCCTCCGTTTTCGAGGAGAAGAGCTCCTGCCGCCTCGAGAATCGACCCAGTGTGGGCGTGCTCCAGCTGCATTTGCTGTGCCTCTTTAGCTCTGGCATTGTCATGTCCACTTGGTGCTGGACACCATCCTCCATTGAGACTTGGAAGCGCTATATCAGAAAGTACGTGCAAACACGTTATTCTCTATTTCTTTTTCCTAATATTTCCACTACATTTTCCCCTGCAGAAAATGCGGCAAGGAGGTGATTGAGGAAGTGAAAATGCCCAAGCACAAGGTCATTGCCCAGACCTGGGCCAAGCGCAAGGACTTCGAGGACAAGGGACGACTCTCCATAACGCTGTACAACACCCACACGGATCCCGTGGGCCTCAACTTCGACGTGAACGATCTGAACTCCTCGGAGACGAACGACATCTCCTCCACGTGGGCCGCCTACCTGCCTCAGTGCGTCAAGCGACGCATGGCCTTGACGGGAGCAGCGGCTGCAGCCGGAACAGGTAACTCCTCGAGTCACGGACCGCGTAAGAATTCCCTAGATTCGGAGATCAGTGTGAGTGTGCGCCACGTCTCCGTGGAGTCGCGTCGCAATTCGGTGGACTCGCAGGTCTCGGTGAAAATCGCCGAGATGAAAACCAAGGTGGCATCCAGATCCAGGGGAAAGCATGGGGTCGGGGCAGGCTCCGCCAGCAACAAGAGAAGCCACCGGAGGCGGGACTACATAGCAGCGGCCACGGGCAGGAGCAGCCGTCGCAGGGAGAGCAGTACTTCGGTGGAGTCGCAGGTGATTGCCCTCAAGAAGACCACCTATCCGAATGCTAGTCACAAAGTGGGCGTCTTTGCCCACCACAGCTCCAAGAAGCAGCAGCACAGCAGCTCCATGAAGCGGCGGACAGCGAATGCTGGTCTGGATCCCTCCATACTGAACGAGTTCCTGCAGAAGAACGGCGAGTTCATCTTCCCATTCCTCCAGAATCAGGACATGAGCTCCAGTTCCGAGGAGGAGAACTCGCGCGGGTCGCTCAGGATACAGGATCTCAATGTGGTTGTGAAGCAGCAGCAGCAGCAGGAGGACGAGGATGAGGAGGTCAGCGAGGATGGTGGCATCCGGATCGAAGAGTTACCAAATAGCAAGCAGGTTGCCTTGGAGAATTTCCTCAAGAACATGAAGAAATCAAACGAATCCAACGGCGGCGGCAATCGTCATTCCCGGAATTCCGCCAGGAGTCGTCAGTCCAGGAAGTCCCGCAAGAGCCATCCCAAGACCACAGGTCTAGAGCTTGATTTCAAGCGCGACTACGCAAGGGATCGCTCGAATGACTCGCTCAGTTGCTCCTCCGTGGAACTGGACGTGGCCCTGGATGTGGGCAGTCTGCTGAACAGCTCCTATTCGGGCATGTCCATGGGGAAGCCGCAGAGCAGGAATAGCAAGACCAGCTGCGATGTGGGCATTCAAGCGAATCCGTTCGAGCTAGTGCCCACCTACGGGGACGAGGAGTTGCAACAGGCCATGCGGCTCCTGAACGCGGCCAGTCGGCAAAGGAATGAGGCGGCAGCCAACGACGATGGCGGCACGGAGCTGCAGTCTCTGCTGGGTCTTTCCCAGCGGCATCACAGGGAGCCCACGTTTATGAGCGAGTCGGAGAAGCTCAAAATGCTGTTGCTGCCCTCGAAATAACAAGACTTTACAAGTGCATTTACTTAAGTTTGTGAGACTAATTTTGAAAAGGTCCTTCAAGGGTTCTGCTTCGGTTTTAAGGCGGTTCTTAAGTTTGATTTAAGGATTATTTAGCTCAAGAAACTAAAAACCTTTCCGAAGTTATGCATTTTATGCAGGAAGGCCACAGAAATAGGAGTGGGTTTGAAATCACTCGAAAATTCGTCACAAAAATATGCCACGAAAAGGTGCAAGACATTCTGGAATTCATAAATATTTTACAGAACACCTTTTACATTTATTTCTGTGGCATTCTTGGTAAACAATTTAAGTGAGATAGTTTTCCGACAAAGGGATCTTAGGCATAATACCCATTTCACCTTTACGAAATCAATCGGACTTCACTTTATCTTAATCCTAACCTCAAATGCCCCATGTTTCTTTTACCAAAAGAAAAGACCACAAGTATTGTAACCTGGTATTTTTCTATATGTTCCATTCATTTTAATATTCCATCCAAAAATCGGTCATTTAAAGCGAACTTCCTTGAGTCGAAGAGAAGAAGCCTTAGCAAACTAAAACTGAAACGCACAAACCGAAACAGGTCCTAGGCATGTTTATTCATGCAATCCTTACACTTAAGCCCCATGATATTTGCTCCTTAATTGTTTTATTGAACAGAATAAGTGTGACTACAACTACGAATTACGAATACTCATAGACACTAAGAGCTGCGAATGTTATCCTACGAACGAAACTCTCATCCCCCCAATTTAGCATGTAAGGAGCTCTGTGTTTTAATGACTGTTTTTCCTTCATGTCGTGGGTAGTGCTGGGAATATAGAGTGTGTATGTATTACCTATTTACTCGAGCACTTTCCGGGACGTGGACATTAAACTAGACTTAAGATCATATACAATATACAATACCTAGTGTACGATACGAAATGCATAGATCGTACCTCGAAAATGTGCCTTCATAAGATTTACAAAACATCCCTCAATCGTTTGTTGTGTGTAACGAATAAACCGATTTTAAATCCTCGAATTTCCCTATCCCTGTTTGATCTTCTGCTGCTTGAGCAGCTTGAACTCTGGGCCCCAGATCACTGTGTTGGCGTACTCCCCCAGTAGATAACACACCAGGTTGAAGCCCACCAGCAGTGCCAGAAACAGGTAGCGCAACGGCAGGGGCAACACCTGCAGAATGGGGTACACCCACTCGCCACTGAAGTAGCGCACAATGTGCAGCCAGATGATGTAGAGCAGGATGAAGGCGACGTTGCCCGTGAGGCCGGCCAGGCGACTCGGATAGCGACGGAAGCAGGTGAAGAGGTCCATAATGGCCAACAGCGCCACATTTGTGTGGACCACGTGATTCAGCCAACTGCCAGAAAGAGCCAAGAATTGAATTAAATAGCTGTCACTGCGTTTCCCCCACCAGCTGGGCCACGTAGCCACCCGAAACCTCCAGCACTTGCCTGGGGAAAATCGCATCCAGCGCCGCGGGAAAGATGAGCTCACGGTCCCACAAGTAGACGACCCAAAACGACAGAGAGACATTGTGCGCCACGGGAAAGGCAAAGGCCGAGAAGATGTAGTCCCGCACAGATCTCAGCTTGGACTTTGTATCCGCGGTGACGGTGTTGTCGCCAAACAGATCGTTGAGCAGGGCCAGGGTGTGGTAAATGGCCTGCAGGATGACGTCCAGGAAGGTGAGGTATTTGAACTTGCCACCCCAGCGTGCCTTCAGTTCGTCCGCCTCATCCACCACCAAGTCCTTGGGCCAGTGCACCCGGAAGTAGTAGTAGTAAATGCCGTATGAGAACTGTGCCGCCGCCAGCAAATGGACAAGAAATCTCAGGTACTTGAAGGCGCCGCTCGTGTAGGCGTCGTTGCAGGTGTCCAGCCGGGCGACTGTGGCCTCTGCAGCCTCCTTGGCGGCATGGAACTCGCGCACCTGCTTCTTGCTCTTGGCCATAGTTGCCGGAAAATGGGTCGGGAGCACACGCCGCCCCACTCTAAGCAAAACAAATGAAAGCGGCGCGTGGACAGCTGATTGGGGCTGCTACGCACGACATGGAAAAGGTCAAGACTAGCCTTTAATCGCCAAAATAAAGGGAGAACGAAGGTTAATTTTTAAATTATTTATGTTTATCCACGGACATAGTGAAGAGTTATAAATAATTGTTGAAAATATCAAATAGATATTATTTAAGGAAGCAAAAGACGCCTTGCAAGCTTTTAGCTTTTTTTTTCGTACAAAAAGCAGGTTGGCAGCACTGTCAGCATGGCGCATTCTTTAAAAAATAAATTAATATAAATGCAATGTCTTAAGGGTTTTTAATCGAAAACTGGGAGACCCAAGGTTAATTTTTTAATTATTTATGTTTATCTACGGACATAATGTAGAGTTATAAATAATTGTAGAAAATTTCAAACAGATATTATTTAAGGAAGCAAAGGAGACCAAAGGCATGCAAGCTTTTTAGCTTTTTTCGTACAAAAAGCAGGTTGGCAGCATTATCAGCATGGCGCATTCTTTAAAAAATAAATTAATATAAATGCAATGTCTTAAGGGTTTTTAATCCAAAACTGGGAGACCCAAGGTTAATTTTTTAATTATTTATGTTTATCTACGGACATAGTGTAGAGTTATAAATAATTGTAGAAAATTTCAAACAGATATTCAAGGAAGCAAAAGAGACCAAAGTCATGCAAGCTTTTTACGTACAAAAAGCAGGTTGGCAGCACTATCAGCATGGCGCATTCTTTAAAAAATAAATTAATATAAATGCAACGCCTAAGGGGTTTTAATCCAAAACTGGGAGAACAAATGTTAATTTTTAAATTATTTATGTTTATCTACGGACATAGTGTAGAGTTATAAATAATTGTAGAAAATATCGAATAGATATTATTTAAGAAAGCAAAAGACACCTTGCAAGCTTTTTTTTTTAGCGTTTTCCCTACCAAAAAAAAACCAGGTTGGCAGCACTATCAGCATGGCGCATTCTTTAAAAAATAAAGTAATATAAACGCCACGTCTTAAGGGTTTTTAATCCAAAACTGGGAGAACCAAGGTTAATTTTTAAATTATTTATATTTATCCACGGACATAATGTAGACATATCATAAATATTTGTAGAAAATATCAAATAAATATTATTTAAGAAAGCAAAAGACACCTTGAAAGCTTTTAAACTTTTTTTCGTACAAAAAGCAGGTTGGCAGCACTATTGGCATGGCGCATTCTTTAAAAAATAAAGTGACATAAACGCAATGTCTTAAGGGTTTTTAATCCAAAACTGGAGTTTTATTTGTATTACGATACTAGAATTGAATTACAGTTTTTAACGCAGGTATTCAAAGATGGTGTTGTCGGTGTGTGCCTGTGTGCCTTGATATGATGGAGTTGTTACAATCGAAAAGGCAAATATACATACAAGTTCACTTAACGCTGAGAGCCGATCCCAATGGAACCCAATTAAAGTCTACAAGCTACTATAATCCCAAGTACAATGCAATTCGTATTAAGAATAGAATGAATATCATTAGCAAACGGTTTATTAGCGAGTTCATCGAGCGCTTCGGCCTTACTTTCCCGCGTGTGCTTCCTTAGGGGATCCAAATGATTAATAAACTCTAAAAGCGAAGTACGTTTGAATCACTGAATCTTGGTCATGCGAGGATTGCACATCGTACGGTGTGCCCATCATGGGTTAGGGTTATTCCCTAACCTTTGCCTTGGGGAAATGAAGTTATCTGTGAGGTAAATAACCGAAGCAGGCCTTCTGCTTCATTATCTGTATATTGTGACTAATTAAACGCGACTCCCTACATGCAGAACAGAAACGTGGTGGACACAGCCTAGTTTATTTTGCGCTTGGCCAGCTTCACCTCCTTGGCCCAGACGGTGTTGTTGAGGAACTCGCCCAGCAGATACAGCGACAGCGTGAACCCGACGACGGCCACAAAGAAGAGGATGCGCTGCGGCAGCTGCAGCACCTCCAGCACCGGATACACCCAGACGCCGGAGTAGTGCTTCACCACATGAATCCACACCAGGTAGGCGCCCATAAAGATGGCCAGTCCGGCGAGTCCCTGGCTGCGCTTCGGATACGATCGGTACGAGGTGAACAGTTCCAGGACGATGAAGACCACGATGTTGGTGTGCAGGACATGGTTGAGCCAG
Organism: Drosophila baimaii; assembly: GCA_018874675.1. Lineage (NCBI taxonomy): Eukaryota > Metazoa > Arthropoda > Insecta > Diptera > Drosophilidae > Drosophila > Drosophila baimaii. The sequence continues at coordinate 54,263 of JAEIIU010055965.1, forward strand.
CTTGAGGAACAAAGGTACATTACTTTAATGTTCTCTATTTCAACTGAGTCTTAATTATGGGCAGTCCCATGTTACTAGTAGAAAAGACGTTTGTGTGCGATAAAGAAGACGGTTTATCAATAAAGAAGGGGTCCTACTAAAGACACTAGGAGTACTAAGATGAGTAACGACCATACATTTTATTTGCAATATGCGAGCGTTTTTGGGCGAGCGCTGTCCTGCTCTTCCGCTCTCACAAAGTTGAGAGCATGTCATAACTATGGAAGCCTCGTCGAGAGAAATGCCCTCTTTTAAGGACTCTATTTGTTGTGTCGATCACTTGCTATATCTTTCTAGCGCATTTCTCTGAATATATTAAGAGTGATGAAGCTACTAACTATAGTTATGCCATGGAAAGCGCGTTCTATAGCCGCTCACTCTCTCAGTCTCTATGGCAACCGTATACAGCGGCGGCCGACAACTGTGTGTGTGTGTGCACATACGGATTAGGCTGCATTGATACAGCCTAAGCGTAAAATGCGTGTGAAAAAAATCGTATGGCGTTCGGCGTCTTAGTACTTCTAGTGTCTTTGGTCCTAATAAATCAATATGCTTGGAATTTCCCCTTTTTTTTTGCTTGCTCCCTTATCCACAAACATCGTTTAACTTTAGCTTGAAGAATAAACGATATTGAATCTAATAATAATTATACATTTGATATTTGCATCACGTATATGGAAGCATTACCATAAAAGCCACAATGAATAAATTAAATACGACTTGAGTCAAAGTATATGGAGTATAAGTTGCCTAACTGAATCAGCAACTAAGCTAAGCTAATTATATTGTACATAACTCAAGCACTTTATATGCCAGGTAAAAAAGAAATAATTATATAACTGAACAACAATTAACCCCGATAAAAAGGGTATAGAGACGTTCATAGTCGTTAACCCAGCACTTTGTAAGTAGGTGTCATATGTACATCAAAATGAACATTAACAAAATCATTATAATCGTATAGATCTGCTAAGAGTGGAAGCTATCTAAAGGGATAATATTATAATATTAAAGAAATAAATTAAATAATTAAAGAATAAGAAACTTGCTTATGTTTCATATATGGCTTCGCTTACAAACAAAAAGGGGCAAGTTCGGGTAAACAGAAGTGCCTGTACTATAAGGAAATATCTCCTTTTCTGTTTGGCACGCCTGTTATTTCGAAAACTATATTCCGGTGATAGGGAGCACGAGCTTCTTTTCTAAATTTCCCATTCTGATTTCAATATCATCTCACCTCGGGAAGACGGGGTCCAGCACCTTGGGGAAGACCAGTTCTCGATCAATGGCGTACAGGGTCCAGAAGGTCACGCCCACGTTAATGGCCACCGGGAAGGCCAGAGTGGCCATCAGCCAGTCCTTGAACCTGCGCACCGCTGGCGGCTTCTTGGGGGTCAGCTCGTTGGTGCCCACAAAATCGTTGACCAGCGATACGGTATAGTACAGCGCTTGAATTATCTGTAAGTGGATGAGCGAACAATAGACGTGTGTTAGATAATATGGCTCAATCTGAAGGGTTGCTTAAGTGGAGTGGAAGGAATAATTGCACAGTAAGAAATTATTTAAGCTATAAAAGTTGAATTCAGTTGCTTAATTCAATATGGTATTTACAATATTCAGAGCTTTCAACGCAAGATACTTTTTTGTAATAGGAAAAACTTATTTCATTTGAAAGTTCGAGGGCAAACTCGTTGATTTTTCTTAGATCTAATAGGAAACTACATACATAAATCCTAAGCCCAAACATTCACAGACATCTATATAAATAAAAGTTCAGCTAGTATCAGTTAAGATTAAGATACATATATCTATTTAACCCATTTTGACCGTATTTTCCCCCTGTGTAGCTTTAATATGCGTGTTAAGCCAGTCAAACGATTGGTTGGTTGACCGTGGAGAAAAAAAAACAACCGCTGGCGAACTTTAAACCCCAGCAGCCCCCTTGGGGTTGCGTTCAGCTAAATGGCAGCTATAGATTACCGCATCCAGGAACGTTAGGTATTTGAATTTGCCCCCCCAGGGATGATGGAGTCGCATTTGGGGCTCGGTGGTGGGAAATTCGACGTAGGTGTAATCGTAATAGATGCCGTAGCTGAACTGCACGGCTGCGGTCAGGTGCAGCAGCGTCCTCAGGGCCCCGAAGACGCCCTGATACACGGAGTTCCCTCTGTTAGATGCCATTTTCCACAGTTGCAGCTGCTGCTCTCGATTGATTTTTCACGGCGCGGCAGCGAAAACACAACAAACAAACCGGTCGGTCGTCGCTGAAAATACTGTGCTGCCAACTCGCCCGTCGCCACCCCCAGAGGGAGCAGAGTGACCCTGCTGCGGGAGCGAGAAAATACCAATATACCATGCTTGTTCCTGGTAGAGGTGGAGAAACATCGATCTTCGCGGACATCGATGTTTTCGATGTTTTGAAAATATACATCGATAAGTCATCGACGTTTTAAAAAATAGAAATAATCATTGTTTATCTAAAATAAATTAAAAAAAAAAAATCAATCAACTTAAATTAAAACTTGTATGTTTCATGTCATACAATAAAAAACAGAAGCTTCATTTTTAGACTCAAATTAAATAAGTTTAAAATGGTATATTATAAAAGTGTAGAGGAATATTTGATATCAACCAACAGTTAAGTATCTTAAAAGATCTAAAACAGTTAATAATTGAATTTACCAAACAAAATTTTTTTGTCATATCTTAAACAACTATTTTCTTGCTTAAAGCTAGGTACGCAGCAGAGATAAGTGTTTGACAAGCTAAAAACTCCTTATATTTCGATTGCGGCCTAGTGTGACCAGGTTTTAAGGCGTTTGGCCGAAATCCATACAAAACGGCCATACTACTACCCGTCAGCTGTTGTTAGTTTACAAATTTACAATTGGTTTCTTTATTTATAGAATACTTCTTGTTGGTCAAATCACAGAATAAAAGGCTCCGCTTTAATATTATTAATCAAATTTACTTGTTATGCACTG
>JAEIIU010055968.1:4981-16716 GCA_018874675.1 Drosophila baimaii
CTGTCTGTCTGTCGGTTTATATGCAAACTAGTCTCTCAGTTTTTGAGCTATCGGGCTTCAGGGTAGTCTTTTGCAAATGGTATATATGTCGGAACGGCCGGAATCGGACTACTATATTCTATAGCTGCCATAGAAACGAAATAGAAAAATTGGCATATTGAAATCGGACCAATATATCATATAGCTGCCATAGGAAGAATCGGTCTAAATGTATATTTTACATATGAATTTTACATTTTGCATACATTTTACATTATACATGTTATTTTTTATCAAAATCGCTTATAATGAGTAACAAATTATCTGCAAGGGTATATAAACATCGGCTCCGCCTGAAATTAGCTTTTCTTACTTGTATTGAAATTGTTTTTGTCGCCCTTTCTCTGATTTAAAGTTATTAATATCATTTTTAAATTGTACTTTTAATCGTTTTAAGTCATTTTCAAAAATATTGCATAAAATGTTGCAAATTTTACTAAGTCACTGAATATTTTGCCCTTTTCCAAGTACATATGTATGTACATTAATTTCTTTTAGATCTAAAGCGGAACGGACACCTTTACATTGAGATTTTTAAGTATGTTTCTAAAGCCGTTTTTTTGGTATACAAAGCTTCTGAGTTTCGATTTTATTTATATTTATACATATGTACAAGTACCGTATGTCCTGTGGTATTTCATAAGACATACGATAATTTCGCAAATCTGAGTCGATATGTCAGTAATAAATTTGAAAAATAATAGTGACCATGGAGACATTTTAGACAAAATTAAGTACCAAAGATGAAAACAAGACAAAGCTAAAGATAAAGCTAATATATTAGCGAAATATTTAAACTTGATATCCGCAATCAAAGCTGCGGAAGTCCAAGCTCCATTACTCTTCAAGCTCATGTTGTTTTTTTTTTTGCAATTGCTTTTGCTCCTCATTGCATTGTAAAAGCAAACTACAAAAACAATTTTTGCGTATTCTCTTCATTCTCTGTTGAGCTTCTCTTCATTGAGCAACAACAGATTTATAGGCTTTACAGTTACTTCGCTAATCTGAAAGCAAAGTGTTGTTGGATTGTCAAAAAATCTACATTGCTAGAAAACAGGCGTACTTTCAGTTGGTTGATATTCCAGAGGACAATAGATTTCTTGTTAAAATTATTTATGTTAGCTGGACTGTTTTGTTTGACAACTTATTATATTAGAACATTTTAAAACTAGAATACAAACATTTATTTTATTATATTTTATTTTAATTTTATTTATTTTATTCATTCAAATTTTTTTTAGTGTAGCATAATAAAATGAAGAAAACGCTTGCGTCTATGTTTTTACGTTTTGCCTATGTGTATTGTTGGTTGGCTCTGCCTTACGCAGCTTTTGGGCATCCCTGTTATATAGCCTATCGATTTTCAATCATTTCTTTTTCATAATTGTAAGAAATTAAAATAAGCCCATCAACAGCAGTATGTTTTACTTAAATTTGAAAATCAGCTGAGTAATACCGTTTTTCCTCTTTTCATTGATTTCTTGCAAAGCCTAAAAGTATGCCACGCCAATTTGAAAATGCAATCCCAAATGGAAACACTTTCGCAGAATCCCCCCGCCTTGTCAAGTTCTTCGAATTTGATGTTGGAAATGCAAACGCTTTCCATCGCACACCTGTATCCTTTCTCCTGTCCCCTCACCTCCCTGGCCCCCCACTCTGCGTTGTCCTGATTCAGCTCGAAGCGAAATTGGCTTCAATTATGCGACAGAATTATGAAATTACAAAAATTGCGAAAGTAAGTAGCTGCCGTTGCTTTTCGCTTCAGCGAAATGTAATTGCGGCAATTTGCAGTTGCAGCCAGTTGCAGGCAGCATTGCCAGTCGGCTAATAACGTTTATTAAAACCACAACAACATTGCAGGAGTCCCAGGATTCACCCACACCCACCTTAGTCCTACTCGTCCTTCTGTGCCTGCCAGTCATTAACAATAAGCCGAATGGAGAGGGATTTTCAGAGCCAGAGGAGAAAGAGAAAGAGGGGAGTGGGGGAGCCGGCAACGTTGTGCAAATTATGCAAATCCTTGTGAAGCACATTAATGCGCACAATGACAATTAATCGCTGCAAATTAAAATGATGACAATGTACTGGCTTTCGCCATACATCCCACGGCCCATAGCCCGGATTAGGCATGAAAACGAAACGAGAGTTAAGTTTAAATCATAATTATTTATGGCTAAGCCGGCGGAGGCGGATAGTTAACATTGTGTTCCCCATTCAGCCGCCCCACATCGCGCTCCCCCTGCTCGTGTCGCCGCTCCTCGTGCCGCCCATCCAGGCCCACGCCCAGTCTCTCGATGAACTTGGCCGAGCGGAAGCCGTTCTTCTGCAAGGGAAAAAAATAAAAAGAAGATTATTTAGCTAATAAATCCAGCCTCAGGACTTTGGAGCACTTGTGCTCCTATATTACCTCGTAGTACAAGGACCTCGCCCGCTTGGCCGCCTCAGGATCAAAGTCCCAATTGGTCCGTTCGTGAAGTATCGGCTCGCCGGCCACATTATTTTGCAGGGTCTCGGTTATAAGACGTAGGATAAAGCCCTCAGCGGGTTGGCTGACCTGAAGCACTAGCATCAGCACCAGGGGCAGCTGGAAAACAAATTTTTAATTTATCTTAATAAAAAAAAACATAGATACCAGACGTTTTTATAGATCCCTATTAATGTTTCCAAAATTAAGCAATTCAATATTTTATTTTGCAAAAATACAATTGTTTATTTTTTGTTCAATGTATGAGTTATTCCTCTACATACTCCTCCTTTAAAATCCCACTTATTATTATCCCACAAATTAATCACCAATTTGAATATTGAATGAATATTGTAAGCCGGTCTTTAAAAATATTACAATTTTCAATTCATTTTGTTAGATTTTCTTTACTTTTGCAACTGGAATAATAGTTCAATTAATTATTTATAAAGTTACAACGTTTAACTTATATTTAATTTTATGAAATTCAAAAAATGTCAAATTAGTTAGAATAAAGAAAACTACCAAAAAATATATGTATATATTGAAATATTCTTGTAATTGTTGAAAACCAGCAAACATTTATTTTATTTAATAACAGATCTTCGTGAAACTGAAAAGTTAAACAAGTTTCAACAGCTATTTTAAATAATTTAATATTGTTTCTGAAACCTTAACATAAATACTTAAAGATTGAACATACATTCTGATAAAATTAGCAAAATATTCATTTTATCAAGAAAATAAACCATCTAAAAAATATTTACAAAATCAGTATGACAATTCAAGTCTTTTTTGCCGGCTAAGCAGCATATTTCCCAAACGAGAGGAATTTCGCAAGAAATTTTAACAATCGTCATTTATTACTCATACGCCCCACATGCCGCACTCAGCCAATCTCAAGCACTCGATCTAAGCTCTCCTGCCCCTGTTTCTTGTAGCACTTCACTTAACCCTCTCAATCACGGCTTATTAACTTCATTTAAATTACATTTCGGTTCACTTACAGAGACCATAAAGACAAGTCTCAGGCGCAACATTGTCTCGAATCGCGTTTTACTTTTAGCTGGTGCGACCGTCCCGTCCCGTCCGAGTCACTGGACCATTGATCACTAAAGACTGTGGATCGCAGAAATCGGTGTAGTTGCATAAAACGCAGCCAAGCGCCAGCTGGAAAAATATTGAAAATAAAAATCAACTCACAGGCACAGCAACAAAATATGGCAAAACAAACAAATTTGAGAAGTTGCACAGCACAACACTTAAGGGAGAGCGATACGCTGAGAGTTGAAAAGAGAGAGAGAGAGAGGGAGGGAGAGAGATGAGAGCAAAGATACAATTTGGCTTACAAATCTTTAGCGGATTTGAAAATGTATAGTAAAGCACTGGAAAAAATACAACCGAAGGGGGGTTTCCTTTGATAATATTTATTATTATTAAGTGACTTATTATTTATTTATTTTTTATAATCTAAATAATGTATGCAATTATTTATAATTATTATATTATGTATTATTTATTTCTTTTTATAACTTAAGTAAAAACATATACCAGTAACATATGTGAATTGATCTTTTGGGAATGCTGTGGAAACTACTAAGGTTTGAAATCCACAAAAATGTGATAAAAAATGTTATATCGTAAAAAAATAAAACAAATGTACACGGAATTCGGTACCTTAAATATTTTATTGCATACTCTTAGGCACCGTTTGGAGAGATTTTGAATCCCTAGAGATTTTTAATGTACATTTACTTTCTATGTGGAAAATTCTTAATATAAATATTATTGTTATTCTATGAAAGTGCTCTTCGCCTTACTATACTTAGTTTTATAAAAAATCTTTATACATTTCACAGACTACATATAAATGTACTAAAAATTATAATATCATCTTGCTTCAAAATGGAATATTACTAACAAAATCATATTTATAACTTTGACATTCAAACGAACTAAAACTAAATATTTAATTCATATTCACTGTGTACCAACAGTTTGAAGTCTCCATTTGGGGCCTATTAATGGAATATGATCTCCGAACTGTGACTTTGCTGGCGACCTTCGAGCAGGTACTTCAAAGCCCGGCTTGCTTGTGTTTATGAACTGTTTTATTTTTTCCATTTTAAATTTTTATGACAACCCAAATTGGTTTTCATGGCAGACGGAACTAAGTACGCATATTTGCCAAAGGTTACTGCTCCGGCGAGGGAAGGCGCCAAAAGCAAAATAGCAAAAAAAAAAGTGGAAATGAATGTTAAACAGAAATAGAAACCCAAGGAAAAATGCGAATGCAAATGCAAGCCAAAGAAAGTGCCCCCCGGGAGCCGAGAAGAAATGGCACAGAGCCGCGAAGTGAAGAAAGCAAAAAACTGGTTGCCAACCATTGGACTGTAGGTGTTGATATGGTCGGAGCTCTCGACTCTTTATGGCTTGCAGAAGTTACATAATTGTCGATCCATCGTCATCTCGATCAGAGGCGGTCATCCAGTTGGTCCACAACCACTTTGGTGGCTTGGTAACTTGGCCCCAATTCCATTTTTGCCCACTTTGAACAGCTGTCTCTGCCGACTGGGGCTTCCTATGTAAGAGTCTCTTCCGATCCTCGTCTCGCTCTCTGGCGACTAAAGCCTCTCTTTAAGATCGAAGCAAGAGCCTACGTGAGTCGGATCAGGTGGGTTTCGCTGCAATAGGCCTTTTGTTTATTTACATAAATTTCCGGCAGACTAAGTGCATGCGGAACAGAGCTTTGAGTCTTAGTTTTTTCAGCACTTTCACTTTCTGCGAGAGAGTGCAAAATCTTTAGCATCATTAGATTAAGTAAATAAATAAGTTATAAGCGCTTATAGATCATAATTTATTTTGCATAGTGGCAGGCAATTTTGCTTAATTATTTTCAGTATTACAATTTAAACTTATTTGTAATTTTTGTAACAGTTTCCTTAGGTCATGAAAATTGTTACAAGATACAGGTGTTTGCTATACTATAAATAAGTACCTTTCTTGATGATATTATTGGTTGAAGATAAATCCCTAAATTTATATTATACTTAAAATCGAAAGAAATAGTTTATGTATGTATGTATTAAAATAATGCTTAAGTAAGTGTCTTATACAAATTCTCTTTCGTAAAAATCATGCAGATTAACAAAAATTGTTCAGTAAATTTTTAATAAACGGTGCCTTTAAAAATAGGTGTTATTAAAGATTAAACTTTATTACAATATTCGACTTTTATATATATGTATTAATTAATGTTCTGGCCACCAACATAAAGCCTAACCAAAGTTGTTGCGAAAAGTGCACTAGAATTTCCCAAGTGTGAATTCTGGAAGTCGTAAGTCCGATTGAAAGCGAATTTTTCTGAAGAGCTTTCGTGGTAATATTAAAACGGAATTCATAAACAACTGTTGTACTTGTCATCTTTGTATGAAATCAAGCCGAATAGACCTCAAGTAAACTAAATGCTAATATATTTATATAATTTTTTATTATATAACAAAAGTTTGCCAGATATTTTTTAAGTAATTGTCTTCACAGTCTGTACTTCGTTCAATGTACGCCCATATTTAGACTCAGTACAAAGACCATGTAATGCAATCTGTAGAGCCCGAAAGACTCAGAGAGCCTTAGTAGTAGACCGACTCAAGCTTGACTTTGGAAGCTCCAACGCTCTTTGACAAGCTTTCCGGCTCTCTTCGCAGAGCCTGCCTCTTGGCCACCTTTCGACTGGCAGTGCAATTCAGTTGCCAAACAAAACGCGATCGGCGAACATCTGTGCGCCGCTACGCCTGCGATCGGGAAACTACACACGTACTATATCTGCATATACACTCGTATCTGAACAGCCATGGCAAGGTTGAACGCTCTGCTGCTGCCCGTAAGTTTGAGATCATTAGATTTCCACCGCGACCAAGGTTTACTTCCCCAATTAGCACATCCCACATGGCAGACCCGCTGACACCATTTCCGCTGCGCCTGCGCGAAAGTCGCACTGAGCCACCAAAAGAAAACCATCGTTGTCGTCGTCTGCGATGGTCGGAAATTGTGACTTGAATTTCCAATGAGCACTTGTGCGTTCTTCGTTCGAAATTCGTGTGTTTTTGTCAGCCAGACAATTGACACATTTCCAAATCACCCGCAGACATATGTGGGCCAAATTCGAAGGCTCTCTCTCTATTGCCAGGAGAGACCTTGAAAGCCGCGATCGTCAGAGCTCTCTTTTCCTCTCTTTCTCTCTCTCTCTCTCTCTCTGTGTTGGCCAAGTTGAAAGCCAAGCGAAATGTGTCATAATCTCTAAGCAACAAGTTGTGGCCAAGTTGCGCATCGTAGTATTGTTGTTGTCGTTGGTTGCATAACCGGCGTCATCAACCGTTGCCTCGCAGTTGGCCAGTAGACGTTGTTGTTGCGAGCTGGCCAAAAGCGATTGAAAGCGATTTCTTGGACTGCTGCGTCTCACAATTAGCCAGTACAGTTCATGCCAGCCACTTTATGTGGCTGACACAGTGAGCTAATGCGAGTTTCTTGGGCTGGGCTTAATGTGGAAGTTTAACTTCCTCGATTTGAGCTTTCCCGAAATTAATTTTATGAGCTCAAAACTACTTTCTCGAAACTATATGCAAAAGCGCTAATTGGGCAAATTAAAATGATAAGATCCAAGCAAGACACAGATGTTGGGAAGTATTTAAGCTTAACTGGAAATGGTTTAGTTTGGGGTAATTGCGAAATCTTGGCTAATCAACAGAGAGGTTTCCCTTGAAACTGTGTATTTAAATTGGTTTTTTTATTAAATACTTTTTATCTTTTCGTGAATCTCATTCTCCTAGACACTATTATTTATAAATTTATTAATTACTATATTTAATGGATGCTTAATTCTGGGTATTCGAACTTCGATGTCTCCCAACTTATTCCTATGTAAACCAGTGCTGCCCAAAGCCCTGACTTGCGAGACACTTCATTTATCTGCCCACGCAAAGAATGTAAACAATGCACTAATGACCGATTACATTGTAATTTTGTGCCCAGTTAAATAATAGTTAAGGAAAATTTTTGTTGGTCAAAGTGTTTATAATGCAATAGCTTTTGTTTCTGATATCTAATATACCTTGTGCTATTTTACAATGAAATGCAATTCTAATATTTAGTTTATTATCTGCTATAAAGTAAAGTAGAACTAACATAAATTAGGTTTCTAATTTAAAAACCCATTTTTAATTATTTACCATTTTACTTTATTTATTTCCCAGCTTATTCTGTTCATTATTGCCTTTGTGGTGCACACATCACTGGCCACCGTCCAGCCAAAGGCGCCCAACTTCCAGTACTTCGAAAGGTACGGTTCGAAATCTATTATTTTAAACTCCCTCTAATCGTAATTCCTCTTTGTTTTTAGGCCCAAATACCGCTATCCCTACTACGATGAACATGGGCGTGGAAAACTCCTCTATGGCTACGGTGGCCCCGAATTGTATCAGTACAAGACCTACACGCCACTGGAGGGCATTCACTGAGGCCCTTGTAATACCTAGTTGCATAGTTCATAATTCATATACGCCGCTTTATTTATTTCATCGCTTGGCTTTGTCCAAATGTATTTAGTCTATCGCGGTAGTAACAAAAAATACATATTTAAATATATTAAATCATTTTTTTAATAAGTTAAAATCCTTCTTATTTTTACAATAATTATTGGATAACCAAATAGTAGGCCGTAAACATATATTTACAACGTATTTATGTAAATTTGGGGCGATTAACTGCAAAATGCTTAGGCTTGAAAAAAGCTTTAACGAGAATAGCTACAAAGGGAATTTCAAGTTGTTTGTTTTCAAGGAAGTATTTCCCTAATACTTGATGTTTTTAATTTAAAAATAATTTTGGAATAAAGTTTTGTGTAAAAACGATGTTTAATATTATAAAATTCTTTATATTTATAGCTAAATAAAATGCAAATATTTACGCTATAACTTATGTAACTAAAAAAGCAAACAAAATGAAACAAACATTGCATTAATTTAAAGGTAAGAAACGTAGAATAGGTGAAAGACTAAACCTGTAGTTTCAGGAAACTATTTTCAGTTACTTTTTAAATATGGCGCATTTATTTCAGTGTGCTCGTTTTTCCGTTTATACTGCTTTAATTCATTCACGGCAGCTGGTCACACTAAACATTTACAGAAGACTTGAGACCGAAAAGTCTGGCAGCGCCGTGGTATGGTGTTGCCAGGCACTCAGTGTGACCGTACTAACGATTGGTTATGGGAAATATAGCAGAAAGAGCAACGGTCACACATTCTCAAAATATTAACAATTCGCGAAAAACTTAAAAATATTAAGATTATCCGTAAACATGTCTCGCAAGGAAGCCCTCTCGCAGTTCATCAACCAGATACACGGCCGCCCCGTTGCCGTCAAGCTGAACAATGGCGTGGATTACCGAGGTAAGGCCTGCCGCAAAGAGTTGAAGTAAACAAAATAAAAAGCCGGGTGCTAACACACACACGTTTTCGTATTCCCCGCATCCCAGGTGTCCTGGCCTGCTTGGACGGCTACATGAACATCTGCCTGGAGCAGACTGAGGAGTACGTTAATGGACAGCTTAAGAACAAATACGGCGACGCCTTCATCCGAGGCAACAATGTCCTCTACATTTCCACGCAGAAGCGGCGAGTGTGAAGTACTAGCTTAAGCTTAGGCTTAAGTTTATATCCTAAATACAAAAGTTTCTACAAAAATATCTTGGATATCCTCATAAACTGGGCCCGTTGGTATCCCGTAATCTGGGGATATGTTCTCAGATAGCTCTTCCAGCATATATTAATTGAACATATCACATGTCTCGCACATTAGGATGTCGGCAATTAGCATTTATTTGAAGTAATACTTAGAGCAATTAAAAATGGAATTCAATGGTTGAAGTTTGAAGGTCAATGGTGTTTTTTAAGATTCTAAACTATCCAATTCTTTGCTATTTTACTTATCAGTGAGAATTTTCTTTTGTAACTCTTTAAGTACATATAAAAAACTTAACTATGCATGATTCAGCAGAATATTCCGAAGACTTCTATCGCTTGCAATTTCATTTATAGCTATGTTTTAAATTTTATATATTGTTTTTTAAAGAATAAATAATACTTTTGTAGGCAGATCATCTCAGGGATACATAAATATAGACCGCTTTATACTGTACCAAGGTAAAGAAACAAACATTTGTAAGATTTTTCTTAATCTTAATCAACAGTTTACAAAACTCAGCTCCCAAGGATAAACAGATAAACAGTGCCATTGAAATTTGGCAACAAAAAGAGGAAAACAAGGATTATTGCAGCTCCCCCTAGCATCCAAAAATAAAATAAAAGATGATCGCGTCTCAAAAACCTAATAGATCCAAGGCAGCGACAACCTTTTCACTGAATAGACAAGTTTTTCAATTTGTGATTTAGGCTGGTACGAAGCCACGCTCAAATGGGTAAAAACCAAAGTCAATTTCGAGATATTTTATCTACAAATATCAATAATCTGAGACTGCGGCAGTGTCCTTTTTTTAATCGCAAAACAGACAATATTCTACGATAGTATTTGATAGTATATTAATTTCGTCTTTGTCAGCAAAAAGCCGTATAAAAAGCGGTCATATAGCGAGTTATAGGTATATCTATGCTTATTCGCTGTCAGATGACCAAATAACTTATTATACTCCCAAAAATTGTGCGATATCTCCTTAATCATTTCCCTAAAAATGTAACTGCCTTAAAAAAGCAAGAAGTTAACTCAACAAGGTGATCGTTAAGCTTAAGTTTATTCCTTCAATAAGTTATTTACAGCTACTGAAGCACCTTCTCAAACCCCCTCATCAACTGGGATAGTGGGGCGTGCCAAACTCCTGCGGAATAGCACCAAAGTGCCGCAGCTGGCGAATGGAGTAACCAGAGCCCAGGGCTGCGATGAGGCGCTCGCCGCGATGACCGAACTTTCGCTCGTAGACCGGACGCCAAGAGCGACCAAAGTGCGGATCGAAGGGGATCTCGCTGGGCTGCTGGAACGGCGAGTTGCCGAAGAACAAGCGATCCAGATAGTCCAGCACCGCCTTCTTCTTCTGAAAGTGTTCCAGAAACGGATTGGCGGTGGCCGCGGTGCGTGGGTCTTGGGAGGGCAGGTTCTTGAAGTACTGGAAGTTCACCAGGTCCACGTTGGAGAAGTCAAAGTCAAAGACCCCGGGCAGGTCGTGGAGCGTGGCCCGCACGCGATCCGAGCAGCAGCTCTATGTGCAGCCAAGGGCAATGTTAATGCGGTGATTAGTGATTAATTGCCAGCGCTTACCATTACGGCCAGTGCAGCAATTAAGACGTATTTGCACATTGCAAGTGGACGACGACGACGACGATGATCCGAGCAGAGACAACACCTATACGCTTCCTCACGCGGAATCAAACTGATTTGAATAAATTCGGCCAACTGCACGGGCACACGGCACTCGGTCGCAGTGCGTCCGGCTGCCCAGCGATTTGCAATCGGTCCGCAGGTATTCTGTTGTAATATCCCATGAGTGATGTTGCCCAATCCGCCATGAAGCGGTGTCCACCGCCAGCCCAGCCAAATGTAACAGCCGCCACCACCACACACTCTGTCGCAGGTAATTAATTGATATGCGCGTCGCATCAAGGGGCGTTCCAATCAAAGCGCCCGTCATCACCACCAGCACTAGCCAGGCGGACGCGGTCATTTGGGTTTCGGGCACCGCTTCGTGCACTTTGATACTCGCGGGCGACGCTGGCATTATGATATCTGGATCTTGATGAGGTCGCTTTGTTTAGACAACCTGACATCGCGGCTGCATCTGGCCGAACCACTATTTTGTATTGAAATGAGTGCATTCAGGTTCGGGTTGCTTGTTTACTTTTATTTATTTCACTTTATTTAAATCAATAAGCGTACAAGTTCGTAACATAATGCGAAAGAAATCGAGTTTTCTTCACATAATTTGTTTGGGCTTATGTTAAGTTAATATAGTCTGTTAAATTATAAATTTGACATGTATTTAATAAGCGAAATGGGACTGGGATAATGGGAATGAAATCGTTAGTTCAAACTTTTGAGTTAAAACAGTCTGTTACATTATTAATTTTATATTTAAAATGGGACGAATTCTGATGATTCCGTCTCATTATACCCTTGCAGAGTATTATAATTTTAGTCAGAAGTTTGCAACGCAGTGAAGGAGTCATTTCCG
>JAEIIU010055968.1:18368-29308 GCA_018874675.1 Drosophila baimaii
CAGACAGACGGACATGGCTAGATCGACTCGACTGGTGATGCTGATCAAGAATATATATACTTTATGGGGTTTATGTTCACTGCGTTGCAAACATCATGACAAATTTATAATACCCTCTGCAAGGGTATACAAAGTGGTTTCATTTTGTAGAATGTAAATAGATATATTATAGATTTTTGATTACAATCACCTGATAAACATGGAAATTATTAAAAAATACTTTTGCTGGCATATAATTAGATGTTGCTCAACATTTTCATAGGTACATTATCTTGAGCATTTCGCCATTTTTAATCTAACAGTACACACCTTGTACTCTATGAATTAGACTATAAGAAAGTATAAGTAATTTAACGCACAAATCAATAGGTACTTATCTCAGTGATATCTTACATTTTTCGAAATGCGAGCCTGACTTAGACTAAAAATAGCTTAATATCAATATAATCAGATAATAATAATCAAAGGGTTATATCAACCACATGGCTAACAACGGAACTAGGATATGTGAAAATTTTAAAGGTCCCCCTTTATAATTCGCCACAACCAATATAGAGCCATGTAAAGCCACATCCTGCTCACACGAACAAAGAACACTGAATCCTATGTTAACCTTTTCGGGGGCCCATGCCCTTCTCCAATATGCAATCGATATGCAAATGGCAACCGTAACCTGGTGCGTAAGCCGATTGCCAAATTTCTATAGAAACTGAAACAAACAAAGTCATCGGAATGTTAGACAAGACACTTCCCGGTCCTTTTCCATGCGGTTACGTAAAAAATCATTTCAGTGTGCTTCGATTCTGTGAAATACGCACTCAGACAGGCACTTTTCAGGCTGCTGTCAGAAAATCTGATAAAAAAAAAACAACACAGTTTCCTTTTCTGTAGGAAAAGTGATTGAATAAAACTCGGAAAATTCTCTAGAGAGAGAGAGAGAGATCTCTTGGACACGAGAGGAAAAAGCCCAGGAGGAACCGCAGGAACAATGTCACAAAAGCCTGGAAAGGGCGATGGCAAGCAGGTCAAAGGGAAGGTAAGTATCGAAGCTGCTTCCTTGTCAAACTCTCCCATATATCCTCCACATACTGGCACACACTTAACACTTAACTCTGGCTGTGCACAACACATCCTTTCGCCTCGATGGCTGGCAGCGTAATGCCAGCGCGAGGTCCTTGCTGCGGCACAAGTCTATTTGTGTGCTTAAAAATTTTTTGCGCTTATTTGCGCTTACTTTTTAATAAGTTTGGCTGAAAGCTTGGCTCCGTCAGGCAGTTCTCCTTGATGGAACTTTGTCACGAAACATAATTTGCAATTTCCTGCCCATCCGCTCCGGGGATGTGGAGGTGGGCGTGACCCAATGGCCACCATGTGCGTGCCAAGCCGGGAAAGGAAAATCGGAGCCCGGAACTTGGAGCTATGGGCTCTGGGGCTCTGGGGCTCGGAAAATCAGAGCGATCGGAGCGGTGCAATTTGGTTACAGCTACCAATTTATTTGGCCTGGTCCTAGCCTGGGCTGGTGAGTGTCGAAGCCTCATCAGACCCAACGCAATAAAAGAGTCGATAAATCACTCACGTATACGACCCTAGGCTCACCTTATTCATTTAGAATGGCCATCAAAATAAATATGTATTTATGAAGAAGCCCATCTCGGTGGGAGTCGGTGGGGTCGGTGTCGCTGTTATCCCCTCGATTCCCCATTCCAGGACCAGCTAATCGAGTTGTCTGCAAATTTGTTTACTCCGCCTCATCCTGCTTGTGACGTCAGGGCAGAAAGTTTTTCGCCTTTTCGCCTTCTCCTTGCTGAAGAGTCCGCTGACGTGGCGAACGTCATCGGGGCTGTCTTGGCTCTTTCGACTCTTACGGCCTCAGTCTTGCCTCGCCACTCTCGCCGGACGCATTGCCAAGCCGGGGTATCCTTTCTCGGAGCCCAGCTCAGAGTTCCTGTGGTGGTCCGACACTGAGTATTCTCGAGTATTTCTTCTTGCCCCAAAGTTCATCGAGTTTCGGCCAGGATGTGGAAGCTAGCCAACAAGGCCATGGCGGTATTTGACCATTAGATTGCATCTCCACTAGCAACTCTTAGCTGATCTAACTGCGTAGATCTGTGTGCGTGAGCGTGTGAGGGCAGTGCGTTTCAAAACCTCAGGAAAGGGGTTGTCAGATCAGAATACAAAGCACATTGAAAAATAATTAGAATAAGAGAGGTCCTACCCAAACGTAAGAGAGGTCATATTTGAAAAGTATCTATTTAATCGAATTAATTGAAATACTTTAAGTTATTTCTGTCCCATCAAGAAAATGTATTGTAAATAATGTATACCCATAAAAGAAGGCATGTTTTCGAGAGATCAACCGGCAGCCAAAACCTAACCTAAACATCTAAATAAATGAACCAACAATTAGGAAATATTTCAAAACTGCTTTCTCCAGTTCTCTTCTATAGAGTTCACTTAAATCGTTTTTTTTTGGTACATACATAGGTCGAGAAAATAAAATAACTATTCGAGAATTTCAGTACCATTTTTAGAACTTTTCTACTCACTTTCAGTATTTTTTACTACTTTTGACTATACAAGTTCGCATTAGAGAATTT
This sequence comes from Drosophila baimaii, assembly GCA_018874675.1. NCBI lineage: Eukaryota > Metazoa > Arthropoda > Insecta > Diptera > Drosophilidae > Drosophila > Drosophila baimaii. Next base: position 20,966 of record JAEIIU010055968.1, read on the forward strand.
TGTATTAACGTTGAGTATAAAAGATCTGTAATGTAGTTATTTATATAATTTTCTTTTTAACTTCTGCCTCTTTCACCAAGGAATGGATTCTACCCTCAGTTAGCTATCTAACTGGAATTTATAACTACTGAATAAACTTTCCGTTAAGCAAATCGGTTTACTACCTGTTCTACATCTGATCCGAGTGCAAAAGAATAACAGAGCTAAGCATATTGCTGTGTTTTGTAAGCAGCTTTTATTTAGTCGAGCCGAGAAAGATTTAACAGGAAGTCTGTGTTCCTGTCAATGTTACCTCTGACATTTACACGAAATCAAACCTAATTTCGGTTTAACCTTTAATCGGTTTACTACCCGTTCTATATCTTATCCGAATGCAAACGAATAACAGAGCTAAGCATATTGCTGTGTTTTGTAATCAGCTGTTATTTAGTCGAGCCGAAAAAGATTTAACAGGAAGTCTGTGTTCCTGTCAATGTTACCTCTGACATTTACACGATATCAAACCTAATTTCCCTAGCCGTGACCTTATATGAACGCGAAATTATGACAGCGATGGCAGAAACCGGTCCAAACCAAACCAAAGATTTAGTACATAGCTATCAAACTATTAGTTCTTAATAAATAAAAAAAATATTCGTTGTTTAAATAATCTTATATAGAGAGAAATATATAGAGCCATACTATTTTAAGTTTATTGTTTTTTAATAAGGGTTAAATAGAACGCTAACATTATACCAAGTATGCACAAAGATGTAATTCATTATTCTCCGCACTGTAAATGTCATCACTTCAAAATCAGAGACTTCTGAGAGTTTTGGAACGCATTGTAGCCTAGGGATCTGTAAATACCACGAGTGCCTGATTGTATCTAATGTAAATATTCGATATATTTCCCTATCTACAACCTGTAAATATAATGTACATACAATCTGTAGTTGTTTCTTCAAATAAAAAAAAAAAACCCAACTCGTAGTCGTAGCTAAGTAGGAAAGATCGCTCCCATCTCAAATCACATTCAGTCTAGTTAGCAACGCCATGTCGTCAGAGGTGTTGAGTGCCCCTGGACCCCCAGGCGATCCTGCGGAGGAGCTCGCCAGCGACAGCGGGAGCGGAAGCGACGGCGACGAGGTAACGCCTCCTTGGGGTATAAGCCATATGTATCATACGATTTTCGGATGTTTCTCCCTTCAAGTCGCATGCCGCATACCACTTGGTTTCCCCCTCTCTCATGATTCCTCTCACACCTGACTTCCTTTCAGCTAGACCCTGCACCCTGGGATTAAGGCCAGGTAAGTGTCCGCACTCCCATCCTCCTTCCCAGCTTGGTTTCTTTCTTGGCACCTTCAGTGGAACACTGCATGCACCACACTCCTCGAGACACACCGAGCCACAAATCCAGTGAGTTTGTCATGCTTTTGTTCCCATTCCCTTAGCTGAGGACCTCCAAGAACAAGGTCGAAGGTGGCGGAGGCGGTGGCGGCGATGCCGATGACTTCGATGCCTGGATGAGGTCTCGCCAGCTGCTCAAGCCGGATGACCAGTTGGACCTCACGGAGGCGGAGCTCGGCGAGGAGGTTACCAAGGTGCTGACGCCCACCAACACGAATGTGATCCGCAATCTCGTCGTGTACAGCTTCAAGGAGGGGGAGTTTGTCCCAGCTCCGCAGCCAGGGAACACAGTCACTCTGATCGCCTTCGCCGGCAATTCGCTGCATGTGGACTCGGAGGAGGCGCACCGCCAGATCGAGGAGTCGGACGAGATCGGTTACCCGCTGCCCATGCCTAACTACACGGTGGTGGAGCAGCGCGAAACGGAGGCCGGGGAAGGAGAGGAGGGGGAAGGCGAAGAGGATGAAGATGACCGCAAGTAAGTTGTGTGTTAAATTAGGATAATACATCATAATCATTTTATATTCTATTATTTAAGTGCCAAGGACGCCGCTCCAGAGGATGAGGAGGTCGAGGAAGAGGACGATGAGGAGGCCAAGGGCACCGAGGGTGATGAGGGCGAGGGCGAGGGAGGCGGCGAAACCCAAGACGATGACGCTGCCGGGGGCCAGCGGGCCGTGGCTGCCACATCCAAGAAAAGGAAGCTCATTAACCAGTTCAACTACTGCGAACGAGCAGCTCTTACCTATACAAACCCCAAGAGGGTAAGTTCAAAGATAATACATAATAAGATGCATAACGCACATACATTTCCTATCTGTGATCTACTCTAATTTAATTTTCCTGGTCTTGGGTTTTTAAGATAGAAATAAATCCAAAAATATGTTCTTTGCTAAGACACTCATTCCCCAAGTCCTTCTTTTGCAGAACGTGGACACCCAGACAATTCCCCCTCCTCGCTCCCAGTTCGGAGCTAATGTCCTGCAGTGGGTCATCTATGATTCGTATTTGGAGAACTTTGCGGAGCAGCAAAAGGAGGGCGGCAAGAAGGAGGACCGCAAGCGTGGCAGACGCGAGAAGAAGTTCAAGGACAAGTCCGCCATTGCCGAGCAGCTGAACAAGAAGTATCTCAAGTGCTGGCAGATACTCGAGCGCATGATCAATCAGAATATCTACGATGACATAGCCCACGACTATCGCTACTGGGAGGATCCAGCGGATGAGTTCCGCGAAGGCGAAGGCAACCTGCTGCCCCTGTGGAAGTTTCAGTATGACAAGACCAAGAAGATGAATGTCACCGATATCCTCTTCAATCCCAGCTATTACGATCTGTTTGCCGTTTGCTTTGGATCGCGTAAGTTTAATTAAATCGATTTTTTAAAGCTTATCCCTTTTTGATCCTTAGATGATTTCATGAAGCAAACCAACGAGGGTTACCTGTGTCTCTTCACCGTCAAGAATCCATCATTTCCGGACTATATCAGTAGGTTTCGGTTCCTTTTCTAAGTTTAGCTACTCCTTACTTCCTCAATCCCTTATCCCAATCTCCAGTCCAAACCGACAGCGGCGTGATGTGCTGCGACATCCATCCAACGTATCCGTTTCTGGCGGTGATTGGGCTGTACGACGGCAAGGTGGCCGTGTACAACCTCCGCGAGGACTGCAAGGAGCCACTCTACGTGTCCAAGGGCGTCAATTGCAAGCACGGTGAGTGCGTGTGGCAGATCCGCTGGGGAAAGGACATGAGCGACGGCGAAGTCAACTTCTTTTCGGTCTCCTCCGATGGACGGGTCTTCAACTGGATTCTCATGCAGAATAAGCTTTGGGTTACTACCATAATCACGCTGTACCGGGAGAATGGACTCGTGGATGGGCCAGATGGCACCAAGGTCAGCCTGAAGAGCGGCGGCTCTTGCATGGTCTTCCATCCCGTCGACAACAAGGTACATAATCTAAGGAAACCTTGGGACATAAGGACACTCATTTCAGTCTTCCATTTTTATTCCCATTTATTCTTTAATTCAAGATCTTCCTGGTGGGCACCGAGTGCGGCTTTATCTACAAGTGCAGCACGGCCTTTAGCTCCAAGTACCTGATGACCTACAATGCCCACAATATGTCTGTGTATCGCATTGATTTTAATCGCTTCAACTCCAACATATTTGTGTCCTGCGGCGGTGACTGGCGGGTTAAGGTCTGGGAGGACATGCGCGCCGATCCACTCTTCATCTTCGATCTGGGCGCCGCCGTCGGGGATGTTAAGTGGGCCCCGTACTCAAGCACCGTTTTCGCCGCGGTGACCACCGAGGGCAAGGTGCATGTCTTCGACCTTAATGTGAACAAATACAAGGCTATCTGCATCCAGGCTGTTGTGCCCAAGCGGAAGAACAAACTCACCCGGCTGGCCTTCAACGAAAAGCTTGCATTTATCGTGGTGGGCGATGAAAAGTAAGTACTTGTCGGGTAAAGTATTATCTATAGATAAACATATAATGGATCAACCTCATGATAATATTGTCTTCAGGATGTAACCGATTTTAGGCACCCTAGTTTTCTTGTTCGAAAATCGCAATTTAATTTGAAATGAATTCATAAGCTTGTATAAAAAACAATATAAATGAATAAGATGCGTAACGCGCATACATGAGTGCTGGTGGCTCCAGAGCGCGCTCTATTTCTCTCTCTTTGGCTCTCTTTCCTTCTCTCTCAGGCTATTTAACCGAATTTCATGAGAGCCTGAAGCCAGACATAAAAATAAGATGCGTAACGCACACACATGAGAGATGCTGGCTCTGGAACGCGCTCTTTCTCTCTTTCAGGCTATTCAACAGAATTTCAAGAGACCCTAAATCCATTTCTAGAAACCGCCCGAAAACTACGCATCTTATACATTTATATTATATTTGCCATGTATCTCAAACTAAGACTTTGGTCCACTGTAAGATATAAACTTTGATCAATCGTTATTATACTCACAGGGGTGTTACAACATCACTGAAGCTGTCGCCCAACCTCCGAATGATGGTCAAGCCACCCAAGAAGCAGTTGTATCTCGACCAGAACACCCTGCAGACAGCCAAGCTGGAGAAACTTCTTTCCCTGGTCCGGGAGTTGCCCGAGGGAAGTGTGGTGCCCGATGCGGCCACCACTGTGCGCAGCTAAATGGAACGCCATAAAAGACACACATATGTATATTTTGATAATCCGCGCAGATAAACACTCAAGTCTGATTGTATGTATTATTATATTACACATATAGATCTGCTGGTTCTAAAAGAATCGTAGTTCATCATCCGTCTTATGTTAATGTTATGTTACTATAAATCTAAAAAAAATTTGCTATCAACGTGCGGTTGAAGGTCAACCAACTTAAGGAACTTAGAAGCAATGTAAAAGATCACAAAATTGTATAATATCATATCTGCGCTAGGAAAACGAAATAAAAATTTAATTAAACTGTAGTCAAATCCGTCTGAAGGTCTGGTGTTACACAAAATAATTGCTGGACTGAGAGATCGTTAATCACAGAAGCCCAAAGCTAGTTAAGCTCCTTTGGGTTGTGATCAAAATAAAAAACCTAACTGATCTCAACACAGATATTTATAGCAATCGTCTGGTTTTCAGCTTTCCACGATTTCTTTACAGGTTCATACCGAGTTTTAATAAAGACCACATAATGTATAAGATGCGTAACGCGCATACAATTGAAGAGCCATAAGCCAGCACATCGTATGTCATTCCACATCTTATCCTTTATATGATCTTTGGTTGTAGTCTAAGCCAGTTCACTCTTCTTCCGCATCCAGGTCAGCGGACTTAACCCGGATGTGCTTAGCCTCCAGATATTCCAGCACATTGTTCGGACACATGACGCTCTTGCCCAAAAACAGGACAGTGGACATTGGATGCAGGAAGTCCGCCGAAAAAGTAGTTGCCTTCCATCCGAAGAACCCATTGGCCCGTGCCTCCGTGCCACTGATCTCGTAGGGCAGCAGGTTGACGCCCACCTGGTTGGGCTTGGAGAACTGCACACGAAAGTAGTGGCCATCGGTGGCCTTGATCCAGTAGAAGCCCTCGTTGTCCACATACGGCTTGCTCTGCGACTTCTTCATCGCATTCGATCGCTCCAGATCCTGGACATTGAAGCTAATATCAATATCATAGGCGTCCGGCGACAGGTGATTCGTTTCGATGGCGCTCTGCAGCGCCCGGTTGTCCAGCCAGTAGCGGATGCCCACGTTCTCGAACTCCTCTAGCACATGGTTAAAGGTTGTCCGCAGCTTGTCCAGACAACAAGGTGGGGTATGTTTGTCCAGGTAGGAGTAGAACGGCCTGCCACCGTACACACTACCGATGCAGGACTTGGTGGTCCGTTCGCAGCCGAACAGATCGATGTCGGTGATCAGGGGCAGCGAGGTGTTGGACGAGGAGAACTGGCCATCGAGCACCAGCCCATGACCCTGGCCCCACACCTCTCTCGCCTGTGCCTTGCCGGGAACCCTATACGCCCGTCGCACAATCCGCTTGATTTGCAGCTTTTTGTACATTTCCCGGAACTGTCGACGCCGCAGCTCCATCCTTCGCTGTTTGGTGTGAAAGGAGGCGAAGAGGCGTCTCCCCTCCTGGAACGCTTGTGGGAACACAGTGGTCTAAAAGAAGAGCTAGTCAAAATTGGGTAATAGGAGCATCTTGGAAACACACTCACCGACAGATTGGCTATCTTGGCCTGCATATAGAGCATCTCTGGGAAGGGCAGGGTGAAGGGCTCGGGCATGGCGCCCAGAGCGGCCACATCTAGTAGGATGGCGTGCTTCTGGAGGAACTGTTGGGGGGGAAGGAAATATTTGAATACCAATTTGTTATGTTCGCATGTGGTGAATAAATAAATAACGTTGATGGAATCATGACTATAAGCCATAATAATATATATATTCATTATTTAGCAAAGAAAAATCCAGAGTGTCAAAGATATATTTAAAGTTGGTTAAAGGGGGTCTATGTCTCACTCTTTCTTTCATGCTTTTCCTGCAATGTACAAGCACTTTTTGTCCTCTCTTGAGTGGCGATTTTAACTTTGGTTTTCTATGGTCTTGAGAGCGGAATCGAATGAATATACAGGTACGAGCTCTATATTTTAGGGTAGATCCTTTTAAAATGCCTAACAACTTAAGCCTAAACCCTTTAACCATAAAAGGTAGTTCCTTCCTGGTTGTCAAGGGATTTCTTTGACATCCTAAATATCCAGAATACTTATGAACTTCACATTTTACGCACCAAATCACAGCGCCGACTGTCGTTGGTGGCCACCAGTTCCAGCGTCCAGTTGGGCAAATCCATGGTCATCCTGACACAACTACTAAACGATTTCAGGTTGCCTGCAAAGGGCACCAGCACCATGCGGCGTACCATCTCCTCCGGCGGAACAGGTGGGCGTTGCTCCTTTGGCTGTCCCGGCAACCCCAAAGAGTTGATCTCCCGCAGGATCTTTTGCAGTAGATTCTTGCTGCTCAGCCGCACACTGTCCGGCATGAGGAGGGCGTACTTGGTCCGGATGCCGGCCAGCGGATTCAGCTCCAGCCGAGTGCGCCGCACATCGAAGGCCAGGCTCTGGAACACCACGGTGTGCTCCTCTCCGGCGGTTAGGTTCCGCTCGTAGCCAATCGGCGGATAGGCATAGTCCGCGCCGCCTTCCTGAAGCACCAGGATGGGCATATTGGGTATCACGTCCAGAATGCTATCGATGCTCGCCCGCAGATCCTGCTCGAAGTTGTAGTGGCCAAAGAACACAATGGTGATGGACTTTCGGATGTGCTTGTTGGCATTGCGCACCTTGTCCTTCGGCGACAATTTGGCCGCCTTCGGGGGCTCCGGCTCCTCCGCTGTGGTTGACTCGCCGGACAGGGCTCGGCTAATGCGACGCCAGAGCAGTGTGTTCCAGGTGTAATAGAAGAAGACCAGGTTGGCCAGCAGGAATCCCAGCAGGAGGAGCTTCACCAGACGCAGCCGGAACACCTTCATGGCGGGCAACTACGTTGGGTTGAGCTTCTAGCGGTGTGTGTATCTGTATCTGTATCTGCTCCCGGATGTCTCTACACTGCATCTACATGGCTAGCAGGGGAATTTCGCTTCGTTTCCATTGACCACATTCGCTTTGACCTCCAGATCCTCCGGTTCCGGGTGGATGCTCATTCTACGAACGCACTTCCTCCTGTCACAGGACTCATTTAACTAGGTATTTTCACGACTTTGTTTTTGTGCCTATTCCTTTTTCCACGGCTATGCGCAAATACAGATTTCCTCCCCCCTGCGGAAAAGCGCTTTCAGCTCGAACAGCTGACGGCGCCAGAGTTGGGAAACCCACCGCCATCACATCCTGGTTCTTGCGAAGCCAGCGAAGCTTTTTCCTGGATATCCGCTTTTCTCAAAAGCTCTTCATAATTCGAATTTTTCTATCGCAAATAATTTTTGCTTGCCTTTTTGGAAATGTATTTAGGAAGCATTTTAAAATACTTTTTAGGTCAGATTTGTCTTGGCCTTGACTAAAAGTCACTCCTTAATATATTATTATTGCAAAAATATATGTAAATATACTTTAACAACCGAAGGAAATAAAATGTGAAATTAAATGAAACATTTCTCACTCCTTGGCAATAATGTAAAAATAAAGATTACGCCTTTTAATTATAAAATGTTGTATATAAAAATCTTACAAATACACATTTTTTTACTTTCATTTTATCCATTATCGATTATATTGCCATTAAGTGTATAGAAAATATATAATAATTTATATAATATAATATAGATGCTAGTGAAATATTTCCCAAATTAATGAGCAATTTTCTTTTACAGAATATTAAACCCTGGGTCCAGAGATTACATTCAACCAGGGATTAAAACCGAAACAAATATCGGTTTCGGTTACGGTTACGGTCGCAACCAATATAAGTATTT
>JAEIIU010055974.1:0-10618 GCA_018874675.1 Drosophila baimaii
TACATTATACATGTTATATTTTATGAAAATCTTTTATAATAAGTAACAAATTATCTGCATGGGTATATAAGCTTCGGCTACGCCCGAAGTTAGCCTTTCTTACTTGTTTTTTTATGATTTATTACAGAAAGTTCATCAAATGAAATACAAATAGTGAAAAAAAATTAAAATAAAACTAATTCTGGTTCAGAAATAAATACAAATATTAACTAAATAATAAAATAAAATTAATACCAAAGATATAAATATAATATATATATATATATTAATATATAATATATAAATGTCCTTGCCTGAAAGTCTTAGAGTTTTATTTTTAATTTTTAATTCTCTGAGAGCTCACACACCTTTGTATATATATATATTTTCTCCCTGTGTGCCCCCCCAAAGTCCTGAGTTCCAAGTGAGTGTCCATGTCCGGGCCGTGTCCGGGTCCGGAGCCGTGTCCTGCCTCATAGTTTGCTGGTGTATCCCCGGGGATTCGGGGGAGCATATTCAGCTGCCGTAATGCTTCTTTCAACGCTGCTTCCTGTGCCAGCTTTAGCTTCAGCTTCCAGCTTCAGCCTCCGCTCCTGCTCCTGCTCCTGCTCCTGCTCCTGCTCCTGCTCCCGCTCCTGCCTCTGCGCTGCTGCTGTTCTTTTCCTTCCTCCTGTCACTCTGTCATCAGCGTCGCATATTGTTCGCTTTTTGTCCAGCGCAAAAAGGATGAAGGGGAAGGGGGCCAATGTGCCACCGCCCCATATGAATATGTCAACTCGATTCCCTGGCGAGTCCCAGCTCTTTTTTTTTTTCTTCGCATTTTTTGCCTTGTTTCCGCTGCTGCATTGTCCGGGCGGCTGAACTGCGATTTCAATTAAAGCCACGCCCAACGCCCGTTTGCAATTTCAATCTGGATTCCGGATTTTCGGGGCATATGCGGGCCTCTAATCGAATAATCCGCAAAACGCCGCCCACATTGTGTGGTTTATGGGGTTTATGGTGCGCCGGCCAACTGGATTAGTTGATGTCCAAATAATTATGGCGAAAAAAAAGGAGCAGCACTTACAGTTACTGGTAAGTTCGTTGACCAGAGCCGGAAGCAATTCACACACACATCCTTAAAATCAAGGAAGAAAAAAAGGTGGCAAGGAGTAGGAGTAGCATGAGGAGGAGGCGCAAAAACAAAGCCCAAACAAAGTCTGACACTTGACGCAAAGCTTAATTGCAGGACTCGGGCCCAGGCCTGAAACTCATCCCGAACCCCGACTCCAACTCCGATTCCGACTCCGACTCCGATTCCGACTCCAACTGTGACTGTGAAAAAGCGGCGAGTGCACTCGAGGTAATTTGATTTAATTGTGCGTGCCTGCTGGCAGGAACAACAAAAGCACTCAGCCAACTTGCAACAACTTGGCAACTTTGTTTTAGCTCATATGTATGCATGTGTTCTGTGGTCGCTGTCTTCGAATGCCCTCACTAACAGAAAGGGTATTCAGATTATTTACCTTGTTAGTATAGGAATTTTTAATGAACTTAAAGAGAGGGATCCCACTGTATAAAAAGATTATAAAGATTGATTTGATTTTTCATATCAATTTACAAATACTTTTAATAAAATAAATATACCGATAAATAACAGTGTGGAATATTAATTAAATATTTACAAAAAGTAAACAATAAAAATAAACTAGATTCTAGGATCTAAGTTAAGATATTATAATGCAAATTTCACCTCAAAAACTTAACCCCAAGTCAGTAAAATATTTTACTTAATATCCTTAGCAAACCTATAAGAATATATATCATTTAATAATCATTTAATAATAAGTTTATTTTGATTTTACATATCAATTTACATACTTTTAATAAAATAAACATAACGATAAATAACAGTGTGGAATATTAATTAAATATTTACAAAAAGTAAACAATAAAAACAAACTAGATACTAAGATCTAAGTTAAGATATTATTAAACATATTTTACCTAACAAAACTTAACCTCAAGTCAATGAAATATCAAACTAAATATCTTAAGAAAACCTATAAGAATATATATCATTAAAATACACTTAAAATTCCTAGTTTTTAATGCAGTTTTCCAGCTACAAAGAAAAAATTAATAAAAACTATTATTCTTAACAAAGAGCAACTACCAAAGTCGTGGCACAAAAGTCAACCATGGACAAGGATGTTTCCTATTTATTTTACGCTCATAAGAAATTTACAAGTACCAAGTGAGTGTGTGTGTTTTTTTTTCTCTATTGCCCTCCAGCTGCTCCTCCCTCCTCTGGCTCCTGGCAGTGCCTAACTAGTGGCTCCTGGCTCAGGTGGCCAGTCCTTGAACTGCTGCTCCTCTTTCTACTCCTCCATCTCCTTGAACTTGGCCAGAACTTGGTTGGCCTGGAATTGGATTTTAGTGTGGAAGTTGCTAGTGTTACGCCGCCTCTTGTTTTTTTTTTGTGTTCGCCATGGTCACCATTACCCACCGAGGTTTATTAACTGCAACTCGGCAACTCTGCCACTGTAGTTCCTGGGCGCCCGGACTGCCGGTGTCCCGGTGTCCCGGGTTCCTGGTTCTCTGCATAAATCATCAGCGCGCCATGGCCTTTAATGCATAATTTATTTAGCGTTTCAGGATGGACCCAGCTGTCTCTGTCTGCGGTTTTGCTGGCTGTTTTTTCTGTTCTGTTTTCCACGTTTTTTTTGTATTTTTTTTTTATTATTTAGAGCTGAGCAAATTTATGGCTGACGAGCGTTTCCGTTTCCGTTTGCAATTACACGAGCGGCTAAAATAATAAACGCGGCAGGCTCATCAAGAAGTCGGCCGCATAATCAAATATTCGCACATTCGATCGGGGACGGTGCAGAAAACCTCAGGCCAGGATATCGAGGACATTGAGGATAACCGGGACATTCGGTGGATTCATGAATTCATGATTGCGTTTCAATGGGAATCGATAGTGTGTCCTGTAGTCCCTCGGCCAGCCACTGGGCGGCTTGGCTTTAAGTATCTGGCCGGCACAGGCCATTTGTGTTTGTGGGTGTGTTTTTGCCACAGATACAGATATATGTAGATGTAGATATATAGATGGAGATACATAATGAATATGAGGTCAATTTATCACCCATACCTGTCCACCCCCCTTTGCTGGCAGTGTTTACAAGTTAAGAGTAACTTATAACTTTGAAAAAAAACTACAGATTAACTGCAAAATCCGTATATGTTTTAGTATTCCATACAAGTTTTTCTTGACTTAAAATAGGATTTCTATGGAATAAATAATTGTTGAATTTCCCCAAAACCTAATCGAAACCCCTAAACGATTTTAATTAAATCAAATCTCTGGCCTTTTCCCGACATCAATTGTTATAAGTCAACGCCCCTGAGGGTCAGAAGTTGGCTTCACAAAATTAAGCAAAACCCCCAAATAATATTCAACATTTACCAACGCATTGGATAATGTTTGATTTTTACCGCTTAATTTATGATTTAATTGCATATTTGGCGGTGCAATGCAAATATACACACACTACAAAACCAATGCCGTCGCAATGTGGTTAGTTTGCCGCTGCCATGCCATGCATTTCATTTAGACAACCGCAAATATTTGCCACCGAGGGCCAATCTGGCCAACAACACCACCCACCACAGCCCAGCAGAGCCCAGCCCAGCCCAGCCCAGTTCAGCCCATATCCATGGCGCTAAACTGCGAATTATTACGGCACCTGAGAGTGCGAATTTTGGTGGCTATTAAATGCTGGCATTGGAATTGAATTTCAATTGCTCGTTTAAGGTATCAGTACGCCACGGATAAGGCCAGATACTCAATGAAGTTAATAACAATATGTGCCAGAGAGTATCCTTATAAATATTTACGATATTATGAACGATTTGCGATAAGAATTGGTTTTAAATTCTGTTTAATGATAAGATTTTATATAATATTATAATTAAATCAATGAGACTCAACTTTTTTCTATTACGAATGATTACAAATAGCTCTGGTCACATTTGATTTTTGTGTGTTAATAAACGCAACTGTACCAACCAACCTAAAGCATTTTCTTCCGTTTTACTTATTGTTTTAAGCCTTATTTCAAAATGGTTTTTTTTTTATAATTAAATAAACTAAACATTTTTTTAATTCTCCAAAAGAATATATTACGAGCTTGGTCACACTAATAACAAATTTAAAAACACGTCTTGCTAGGCAAGGCCTGCTTGCCTGCTTTCTTACTTTCTTGCCAGCCTGCTTTGTGTTTGCCTTTCGGGTAGTTTGCTAGCATGCTTCCCTGCTTGCTGCCTAGCTGCGCTTCCTCGTGGCCAATTAATCAGAAGGCAGCGGCGGCAGCGGCGAGTTGAACCTGAATGACCTCGAGGCATAAAAACGAAAACTGCGACAACAAAGGCACCAGCAGCAGCAGCCCCAGCAGCAGCAGCCAGCAAGGATGCGCCAAAGCAGGAAAACACTGAAGCACGCGCTGCACTTCAAGCAATCGGGATACTCCAGGAAATTGAGAATATAAAATTTAAGCTTATAATTTTAACAAATTTATTCAAAGCTAACCAAGACACTTGTTAGGTTTTGATAAGGGTTTATGTTAACTTAAAAGATTTTGTATTAATTTCGAATGCCTTAAAGACTTTATTTATTATTATGTAATATTTATTATAATATTTTGATCATTTATTTTAATTCTACAAAATTTCATAAAATGATTTTCATACAAATGTATAGTCCTTAAAGTATCTGTTTATATTTCACGTACGAAATAAGTCTTAAAATGCTCTAATAAAATATGTAGCTGATGTATGGAATGGTCTCTATATTGCCAAATACTCACAGACATATTAGGCTATTAGGCTTTTCGGCCAGTGTAGCCAGGAAGCAGACACACTAGCGAAGGGCCCACAAAACATCAAGTGACATTCGAGCAGAGACAAAAAGTCATTATCACGGCGACGTCGGGCCGCATCTCTCATCTCCAGCTCGTGGATGTCCCCCTTTTTGGGCTCCCATTCGCATTTCCATTCACATTCGCATTCGCATTCGCCTCATGTGCAGCATATGGAGCACGTGGCTGGGAGTCATCGTCATCGCCATCGCCATCGCCATCGCCATCGCCATAGTCGCCGCCGTCTTTGTCGCCATGTTTTTTTGCCTTTTCCGGCATTTTGTTTACGATTCCTTTTTGTTTTACTATATATATATAGGTATGTATGTATGTGTGTACCGCCTATTAAGTTTAGCTACAAGGTATGCCGTGTATTTTGGGAGAAGTTGCAACCTTTAAGGGGTGCTAATACTAATATTAATAATAGATTCCTAGAAAATATTAATATCATATGATAGCTACTTGGAACAATTTACGAAAAGTTTTTAGCATTAAATTCAGTTTTATGAGCTGTTTTATTCAAACTTTCAATGAGACTCGGAATAACAGATAATTATCTGTTGCTTGTAAATGAAAAAAAAACCTCTGGTCACACTTAATATGTGTCTGAAAATAATAAAAGAAACGAAACTGTACTAAAAAAAACTTAAGACTTTTTTTCTCAGCTCCATTTATGAATCAATCCTTATTTAGATATATATTTTTTTTAATTTTATAAACTAGTTTTTCACTAAATTATGTTGAAACATTTTACGAGCTTGGTCACACTTCGTGATTGAATTTTTGATGGGTATTTAATAGTTTGAAGACTTGCCTTTTTTCTACATTTTATTTTGCTTTTCTTTTTTTTTTTTTTTGGGAACATTTTGCTGCTCTCCCCCGTGTACGCGGATTTCCTTTCGAGATGGAGTTGGCAGACGGCAGTTTTCCCTGAATGATTTTCACTTGTTTGTTCTTGTTGTGTCCTCGTTGGCGGCTTTGTTTCGCCGTTTGTTTGCCGGGAGCTGCCCCAGGAGAAAGCCGACCCTGTTTTGTGGACCTTCGGAGTATTTTCCCTCTCGCAAAACCCCAACCCAGCCCCGGCCGAGCCGAGGACCAGCCGCCAAGTGCAATTGTCATAAAGTGTCATTGGCTGACGTCGCGTCCCAAGTCCTGCGCCCTGTGTCCTTTGTGCCGTTGTTGGTGCGGTGAATCAACTTAAATGAGTATCCGCTTTGTAACTACAAGTGCGTGGCTTCGTTTTGTCCCTTTTAGCCAACATCTCGGCCAGAAGTAGACGTAGAAGTAGAAGTAGAAGTTGCAGGGCAATTGGCTTTGTGTGCGATTTAGCTTTGTTCTGAGCGGCTAAGGGATCCCAGGTCTAGGTCTAGGACTTGGATGAAGGATGAAGGATGAAGTATTATGCAGGAAGCAGTATGCAGGAATGCAGCAGATATGGGGTGATGGATGCCAGGCGGCGAGTCTCATTTAAGTGAAAGCTTTCAAAGGCAGGGAAGCCCGCCAAGGCACCTTTTTTATTTTTGGATTAAGTCCGATGTTAAATCCCCTAAAAAACTATAAGTTATACCTGGGATACAAGGAATATCTGAATAAATATATATAAATAGTAGTATTTGTATCTCGCTGTTAAATCTTTGGCACAGTGAACTTGTGCTAATCAGTACCAAGAGCCAGAGCAAAAGCCTCTTTTTCCGATTTTCCCTACGATTTCCTCGTCCTTTTCTTTTTTTTTTTTATTCCCTTGCAACTTTCCCGCCGCGAGCACAACTGTACTTTGGCCCAGAGCCCTGGCATCTATGCAAAAAGTACACGACGGGCGGCGAATGGAAAAAGTGATTTATGTAGCAACACTGTCGCATCGCGGAGAAGGAGATGCGAGGGCAGGATGCCACGCGGAGGAGGCTCCACTGTCCTTAAGCGGCTTACGGAACTGCACTCGACGAATTATGCTGCATCGCCGCAGGACACTCGTCCCTACTCCTACCAACCTGCATACCTACCTACCTATAGTACATATATCCCTATCATATGGCAGCCGGCCAGTAGTCCCGTTTCCGATCCGATTCCATCCTGCCACTGGCACTCGGCCAAGGTAGCAATGGAGAACTGCGAGCGGCCAAGCTTCCACAGAGCTTCCCTGGGAGTTCAAACTCCGCCGAAACCCCATTGAAAGTGACAGCGAGTGGCGACCGTGACAGGTGGCAAAGAAAGGTTGCGAGAGTTTTGTGGAAACCAATGCGGAATTCCCCTTTTTCGGGCGGGTATTTTTCACGAATTGAATATGCCCGAGTCGTCGAAGGCACAACAATTATAGGCGGTGCGGATAGCGTGCCATGGTGCTGCCTCAAAGCAGCTCAAAACACATAAATGCCATGGCTGGAATGATAAATTGACGCTTGACGGGAATGCGCGGACGCGCGATGGGTTTAATCCGGCAGATACGACTGCCTGTCCACCAGGGAACGGGAGGGATCTACACGGAAATGTGAGTTTGAATTGAAGTTTATAAATATAAAATGTAAACAAATATTTTAAAGAGATTTTTTAAATAAAAAAGAAGTTTATTTATTGTAGAAAATAAACACATAAATAAATGATAATAAAAATATGTGATAAAAGCTAGAGTTACCTTTGTTATACTCTCCAGGAAATAATTATACTTCCAAGCAACGAATCTTAAAGAATCTCTCTGAAGAGCTTAATAAATTATATACGTTTTTCTTACTGTGTATAGCCAGCAACTGGAGTTGGAGATTCCCGTTTTTTTTTTTTTTTGAGGAGGAACGAGGTTTGAGGGCCAGACAGACAGACGATGGGCGACATTGAGCAATTGCCATGCATAAATATTCAGACATTCACTCACACACACCAGCACACACACACACACAAGCACAGCACACACACACACACACACACACTCATGGAGGCGACACAACCACCTGTCAGGATGTGCGAAAACATAAACAAGGAGCGCAAATCAAAACACGCCAAGAGGAAGCAGAAGGTCCCTGCCGGAAGAGGCACGGCACTCACCACGCTCGCTCGCTGCTGCTGCAACATGTTGCCAGCCAAAGGGACGACGGAAGTATTAGGACATGCGCACTTTGGCGGCAACATGTGGCCAACTTCGAAATGTGGCACAACATTTCGATGTTGCCAAATGGACGAGAGGCGGCGGGTAAGCGTAAGCAGTTGCACCTGCGTACAGGAAAGGGAGAGGAGGAAGGTGAGCGAGGTGCCATCCTTGGGAGGGGTAATGGGTAGAAAATTAGTCCTTAAAATATATACTTTTTTTGCTTGATTATATATGCAAAATATGAATGCTTAAGCTCTTATTTTTAATAAGTAATAATATATAAAAATAATAAATAATATAATAAATAAATAATTTAAAAGTAAGCTATTTAGAAGTTCTTGCATATAAAATTATTGGATTTTATAGAAAATTATAGAAAATAAGTCCTCAAAATATGTACATTTTTTGCTTAATTTTTTTGTGTATTTTTTATATGCAAAATATAAATACTTAAGTGCTTAATATTAAATAATAAATAAAGCTAATGCCTGCTCTTGTTTTAAAAGAATTCGATTTTATTGTTTCAATTTATCAAGGGAATTCCTATAATAAATAAATATATATATAATATATATATATAATAAATGTTTACAGAATAAATTGTTAGAAATAAAGATAAATACAGTCGTTGCAAACTAATTAAAAATACGACTGTGGTGTTTGTATTTGATTCGATAAAAAGGCCAAAAGACGATTTAGAAGACCAGTAATATGGCTAATAAATCATAGAAACAATATACTTTAGTAATCAAAAAGGACTTAGCCGCTATCTGTCCTCAATCAATGAAAAAAAATGTATGAAAAAATTAAAAAAAAAAACGTTGTGCAACCTTAATTAATTTTTAAATTTGCTGTTTTTCAAATATTATTTAATAATGTTTGTATACTTTTATTTATTCTACCATTTATGATTGGTTTTAGCCAACTTTTGTTCCCAGAAAGTTTCCAATCTTGGGCAAGACTAAGTTAAGTATCCTTGCCATGTATGAACTCTATTAGAAGCTTCAAAAGTCTAAATTAATTAAATATTATGTATTACGATAGAAACTATGCTTTTGGGAAAAAATTTGATCTGAAAAACGTATCAACAAATAGTAGTAGTGCATAACTGTTCCCACCTCATACCCACAAAAAAGCTGGCCAAGACGAAAATTGATTCTAAAAAAAGTTTTCATTATAATAAAATTAAATTGTAATGAAGCTCTTCTCTTATTACATATTTAATTCTCAAAAATTTCCACTGATATAATTATAAATAATAAACAAAATCAGAAATACCCTGATATACCAAAGAAAATAATAATAATAAAGCCATCAAATTATATTCCCTTTTTAATATATTAAAAATTATATTTGCTCTCTTACTAAATGCAGTTTAGTTCCAATTCTAATATGTTCCTATACATATATATTTAATCTTAGTTTCTCATATATTTACTAAAAAATAAAAAACCCCTGGCTAAAGCACAGTGTAATTACAGGGCTCGGGATGTAGAATGGCCCGGGATTAAGGACCCATTTAGCGGAAGTCATTGCCAGTTTTGGATAGTCCGCTGGGCCATATAATTACTGGGAAATTCCATATTAATGAGTTTGCTACTTTAATCCGCGCCGCCTGAATGGGTCTGCATTATGCATGGAAAAAACAAAAGGGTGAAAATTTATACATTTATCTCTGCCCATGCATATACCTCGCATATGAATATAACTATCTGCGCCATGTGATAACTTTTTTGTATCTGTCGGTGGGTTTTGGTTTTGGTGCGGGGTTCGGGCTGTGAGCTGCGGGTTGTGGGTGAAATGGTTGTGTAAAAAGAGTGTTTAATTAGCATATGGCGGCAATTAATTAATTTGCAACGCGGCCGGCCGAACGCGGCCAGCAGCAGCAGCCTGCAACATCAGCCAACCAAACACGCGGCCCCTCCTCCTCTTTATGCAATTTTCATATTAAATCAAAGATTATTCTATAATTAAATGTGTGCTCAAAGCGGCGGCAAACACTACAAAAAAAAAAAAAAACGGGTGGAAAAGGTCCCTTAAATGTATCGATTGAGACTGGAGATGCCAGCACAAGTTGCGAATAAATAAAACTCGAGGTTTTTGCACTGATGCAAGGACCAAGGACCAAGGACCGCGGGCCGTTGAGTTGCTTAATTGTTGACTCGATGAAAAAATGAAATTAATGAGCGAAAGGCAGCAGAAATTGGCCCTGGCCGGGATATGTGTATATATACATATATATGGGTTTGCTGTTGGTTTTGGGCCACCGCAAAGCTGTTGACAGCATAATCGACTTGCACTTAAAACGGCAGCGAACGTGTTAATTGAATGGCACATTATCGCTGTCCAAAACTGAACCGGAAAGCACTTTTTCTGTTGTTGTTGTGCAATTCGACAATCGTGACAGATATCAAAAAAAGAGCCAGTGAGAGCCAGTTGGCCTGCAGATTGTCCTGGAGTGCATATTTTTATACCCTTTTATGCAGACGGTATTATAAATTTGCCATGATGTTTGCAACGCATTAAAGGAGTCATCTCCGACCCCATAAAGTGTATATATTCTTGATCAGCATCACCAGCCGAGTCGATCTAGCTATGTCCGTCTGTCTGTCTGTCTGTCGGTTTATATGCAAACTAGTCTCTCAGTTTTTGAGCTATCGGGCTG
>JAEIIU010055981.1:0-35199 GCA_018874675.1 Drosophila baimaii
TGACTCCTTCACTGCGTTGCAAACATCATGGCAAAACTATAATACCCTCTGCAAGGGTATAAAAATCAGATTCTCTCTAAGGACACAAGCCTCGACAAGAGGCAGAACTGTTTAGGACATGCGGCATATTCTTATGCAAAGTACACACACAGCCGAAGCCTTTTTCAGCCTGGTTTAATGACCGCCCCGCAGGACGAAGAGCAAGCCCAGGGACATTGGCCTGCTCGACCATGAAAATAAAGCCCAATTTATGCTTTTAGTTGTTAGTGATTTTTATTACGTGTCATAGACAACTGGCCCCCTGTAACCTCTAACCCCGCCTGGCCTAGATGTCCTGCTGCGGCAAAGGCAATTTCCGGTTTATAGCGGAAACGAGCTGTCCCAGGCCCACGCCAAGCTCCCTTCTCCTCATCTCCCGAACCCACACCATAAATATGGCCGATTGTTTGCCCTGCGGCAGGGTCAGACTGACGACAATGCAGTTTCAAATTTAAGAATTGATCCGCTCGATGGGGAAAATAGATTATTGGCTCGATGGGTTCATCGAGAAATGCCTGTTGGCAGATGCAATTTATGTCTCCACGAGGGCGAGCCCTTCGTGGCCAGGCTGTCCTGTCCTGCCTAATGGAAGAGTTATTGGTGGGGCGAATTGGGAGCTGGGTCCCTACATTTTAGCCTTGACACGAAGAAGGCTTTAAGAATGGAAAATGCCCCAAAGTTGTGAGTATTTGGAGTGGACTTTCCTCCCCATTTAGCTTTTTCTTACTCACCTTATAAAATAATCCTGTACAAATTCCTGGTTCTCGTCCAACCAGGCCTCCATCCGCGCATGCTCCGGATCGTAGGGTCTGCTGTGCTGCGGCGACGTCGGCTGGTGGTGATAGTGGTGCTGGTACTGGTACTGGGACTGGTACTGGTGCATCTGCTGTTGCTGCTGGACCGCATGCGGCGGCTGCTGCTGCTGTGGGAACACCGACTGCTGGGCGGATCCATTGGCAGCGGCAGAGGATGAGGCTGACGGGACAGATCCCGATCCTGTGTGATTCAGCGGCTGGTAGTGGGCGGGTAGTGGTTGCTGGTGGGCAAGGGGCAGGGGGACACCGGTGTGACGTGTGGCCAGGAGCAGCGAGTGCTCACCGTAGCCCCCGCCATAGCCCGGGCCCCCCTGCTCCGCGTTCATTCTGCTGGCGGCCGCCGCCGCTGCCGCCTGGAACTGGAGCGGCGTCGACGCGGGCTCTTCGATGCTCCGCAGATGCAGGCCTGCAACGGAGGGGAAGGAGTAATGGAAAAATGAATACTTAATCCGCAGTGTTCTGGAGTTTAAAAGTTGTTATTCTTTTTTATGGCGCCCCTACACTGTAATTGAATGTTTGTGAGTTAGGAAAATTATATTTATTGCTATAATATATCAAAAGGAATATTAAAAACAATTCATAAGCAAGCTTACATTATATTTATATGACTCATATATTTTATTCAACTGTTCATTAATTTTGTTGGTCGTCTGAAATAATATTTTACTCTTCAGGTAACGGCCTCTTCATTAAATGAAGTAGGAACATTTTTAATACGTAAATTTTAATATAAATAATATATTTCTCGAGTGGATTTATTTATGAGCTTATTCAAGTTAAAGTCCTTTTTCCGGGTGTGTAATTTGCTTGCGCTGCATGTGCTGACAGTTTTATGAGCGTTCTTTCGCTCTTTTTTTCCATCTCGCTCGCCTGACGCAACATTTGCATTGCAAATGGGTCATATCCTTTAGGGGGAAGTCACACTTGGAACGTGACGCCCCAATGGAAAGTGTGCGAGTCTTCTGCGTTTTTTTCTGCGTCGCTTTTCCGCTGTTTTCTTTTTCAATTTCAAACAATTTCGGTTCGAGAGCAAATCACATAAATTTGTTCAATTGCTTTTTCAGCTCATCAATTTCGGGCGTTGTCTGTCGCTGCTTCGTTCTCTTTTGAACAATTAGGTGTCAAGGAGCGACTTTTAAGGGAATACCAAATGACACGCGAGCACACATGCTGCCCGACTGCCTGCGTAAACGCGGCGTATACGTTACGTTACGTATACGTAATAAATAACATTGACAGTTGGAGGCCCCCAAAAGTGTTTCAGTTAACATTAACCGGAAATATTGGCAATTTCCTTGAAATATTGACTCCGCGTGAGTGTGAAAATGTGTGTGCCTGCCGGGTGTGCGTCTGGTGTCTGTAATGGCAGCATTGAGCGCCTGATTAAGTGCTAAAAATAGATATAAATACGACATCGAGTGTAAGTCACTGATGAATGTCTCAAGGATACGAAAGGAGGTGGTCCTTCCCGCTCTCCTTTTTACACTATACCACCCTCTTCGTCTCCCCCTTGGTCTGGCTTATTTATTCTACGAAAAATATGATTTATGTGCTACTTTCGGATCCCGGACCCACACAAGCACACAAAAGAAATTAACAAACGACTTGTTCCTGTCACTTGACAATTCGACTTTCGGGTTAAGCTGGCACACAACAAAATCCAAGGATATTTGCTTAAATATATGTATATCTGCTAAAGAGCTTCTATTTTCAGGCAAATTAGATAAGGAAGTATTTGCTGACTGCTTTTCCCGAATATTTAAATAGATTCTCTAGGGGTGACAAGTTCCTGATGGCATATTTTGTACTAAACTATTATTGCTGATTAATTTAATGCGGCAATAGCTTTTAAGCATTAGAGAAACATTAACAATATTGGCTTCCCTTAATGCTATTATTATTCGAGTAACTTTTTATTTAAAGCCAAACTCAAGTGATATATTTATTTTCCAACCTTATTAAATATATGTACGAATTTTATCTAGTCGGCATTTAATAGGAATCTCCCGGAGGGCCATTTTTGGCGATTCATTCTTATAAAATTCACTTTAGTATTAATTTTCAGCTTTAGCGCCCGAGAGGAATTTCCCTGAGCAGACATAAATTCTCATGTTAAGCAGCTAGCAGCGCCCTTTCTGCTGGTCCTCTGCTCGTAAGCTTGCCAATAAGTTGGAAGTTGGGCTACTTACAGCTGCAGTGGGGAATATACTTATATGGAATATATATGGGGCTCAGTGAGCAGCACAGCACACACACACATGTTGTGTGTTTGGGGAATTTAATCTTTTAAGCTGCATTTGCCTTGCACACATACAACATGCAACATGCTTAAGCTGCTGCAAAAACCCTCTCCTCCATGTCCCTGAGAATTCCTTTGGCCATTTCCTGCACTCGAAGTCAACTGACAAGTCGACAGAGTGTCGCACACCCAGCTGCACCCGCCTACACCTCCTCCTACACCTTCACATACTCTAACACTTTGCTGCGGTTTGATGCGTCAGCTTTATGTAAGACATTTATATGGCCGCCCCTCAACCCATTTCCCAAAATCCCATTCGGTCTGAGTCTGAGTCAGGCGAGTGGCGAATATTTTTACTCAACATTTGCCATGGAATTTTACTTTACTTTTAGCAGGAAATCATAAGAGGAACCAGCTCTGCCTGGCTCTGGCATATGAAAACAACCCGAATACTCTTCGGACAAGATTTATTTAGCAATTTAATTAAGGTGTTGGCTTAAATTTGTATAAAATAATATCAGAACGAGCTAATCTTTTGGTAGTTTTGAGAGGAGAATTAAATGTATATACTTAAATTGATCAGAGTAAATCTTTAAAACATTCACCTCTCAGATTTTATTTTAAAGCATCCAATCATTTGGTTTCTTGAGCTTCTCATTTTATGTCACTATTATTATATGTGATATATTATTATATTATAATATTACAATAATCATAGAGAACATAAAGGTGTTTCCTATTTCTAATTTATTTATTAAATTATTATTTTATTTGCTTCCTTTTTTTAAGTTATCAAGTCTAAGGGAGAGTATACCAACCACACTCGCTTGCATATAACATGAATATGAGTGTGAATGGCATTGTGGCTGTTGTTGCTTTTGAGTGCACCCAAATGCAAATTGAAACTTGGCCAAATGTGCAGAAAAAGAGACCAATTCTGTTGCATATATATATATATATATTTTTTCGGATCGATGTTGGGCAGTAGCTGCTGTCGTTGAATAGGGGAAGCCGAATAGAGGGAGGGAAAAACTCTTGTGCGGATGAAGTAAACTGTGTTGTTCTCCCGCCTCTTCGGCTCTGTGGTTCTTGGGTATTTTCTGGTCTTTGTTTGCTGAAGTTTTGTGACAAAATATTTTTGCAAATTTCAAGGTGGAAATGTTTGTCTTTTCTTTCCCCTTTCTTCAACACTGAGATTCCATTTCTCACCTGTTGTTGTTGATGCTCCGGGGATTAGTTCAGGATGATGTTGTATCTGTGGACTTTGGCTGGGTGTTGTGGTGGTTATTATAGGTTGTTGTTGCTGTTGTTGTTGTTGTTGCTGCTGTTGTTGTTGTTGTTTACCATTTTTATTCTTATTTTTGTAGCGACAACCACGAAATCGACACATACTTGCCGCTTGGCCCATGGGGCCCGCCAGCAATGCAAATGTTAGACCCTCCGTTTTAATGAATTGAATTTTGTCAATTTTGAGCAATGCCGTCGCGTTACGTAAATTGTATTTCTTGGTAGCTGCTGTTCTTGAAGTTTTGGAATCAATTTTGTTGATTTTCTAACTGCCGCCAAATGGCCGCAGGATGTCAGCATGAGCGAATAATTTTGTATAATTTGTACACTTTGGCTTCGATCACTCGATTCACTCGGTTTCACTTTCATAATAACTTATTTGCTTTCTTAGTCAATTATTCAGAGTCTGAAATACTGCTGACAGGGACCTGTTGGTTTATTTTGAATTAAATTTGTGCGCTTATGCCGGGTTCACGTGCTCAACGAAAACTTTGCAGACGAAAAAGTTTGCGGGACAACTAAATACGTTTATTCCACAGAGGGAACTTGAGGGTTTCCTGAAATACTGCCGTCTATTTATACAGTAAAGGCTCTGGCAGTGAACTCTATATTACATAAACTTAAGGGGGGAAAGAATAGGGTATATTTTTTAGGATATTAAACTGTATTAAGCAATCTTTTAATGCGTAAACGGGCTAACTTAAGAAATGTATAACGTAAAAAGGGTTGATACAATTTTTAGAATACTTTTGCTTGATCGTTTTTGACAACATTAATTTACTCTAAGCAACGCTTAATGTATTTTCCCTTTATTTACCCAATCAATAGTTCTGCTTAGTTTTATCAGAATAATGGGATGTAATTTAACTCATAGTTTGTTATCCGACGTTCACTGTATTT
This sequence comes from Drosophila baimaii, assembly GCA_018874675.1. NCBI lineage: Eukaryota > Metazoa > Arthropoda > Insecta > Diptera > Drosophilidae > Drosophila > Drosophila baimaii. The sequence continues at coordinate 5,281 of JAEIIU010055981.1, forward strand.
TCCTAGTCAGGTTTTTAAAGCTGACGACTGTGTTTCCCATGTGGTTTTCCCAGAGAGGCAATTCAATTAACGCCTTTGGGGTCGCCAACAGTCAACTGCCCGAGACATCCAGGGGGTACATTGCGAGGAAGTACAGGGGTCGGGGTCGGGGGTGGAGGACAACAGACAGGCCGCCAATTGATAAACAAACAAGAGTCGAAAATGTCGCTGGAAATTCGATGAGAGAGGAGGAAATGGGGCGGCGACACAGACACTGACTGCTGCACTGACAGCCTAGCACACGTAGGCCATAGTAAAATGCCAGTTAAGTAAAATAAACATGGCCAAAAGCGACTCCCATCGCTGAAACGTCAACAGTGCTCAACAAAAGCCAAAGGCAAACAATTGCAGGACCAAAATGGAGGGAAGAGGTGCCCACCAGAGCCCAAAAAGGACGATACTGGAAAAGGATTGTTGTGGCCTGTGGTCGAGCAGATTTCTATTGAAAGAAGGTACTTTCAAATTAATTGAAAAAGCTCTTTGAATAATTTGTTTAGTGCTGTTTTTTGTATTTGTTGAGTTTATTTAATTAAAAAAATTCAAACAATATTTGTTTTTAAAGGGAAAGAAAAGTGGCAACATAAATTGTAAGTTAATTATTTGAAAGCAAAATCCGAAAACTACGTGCAACAACGTATTTTGCGGACTAAAAATCATTCAAATTAAATCTGTTAAATATTTCATTTATTTATTCCTGCCCCTTAAAAGACCCCATATTTTCTTAGCAGGAGTTTCCATTTCAAAACTCACTGAAATCGCTTTCAGTTTCCACAAAAATCTCTTTGCTTTCGGCAACCAATTCTCTCATAGCTTTTCTGCTCTGGTTTTTACCCAGAACTTTTTGACAGTCTATTGAATTAGTGACTGCAACTTGCCATGAACAAGGAGATCCTCAGTGATTTGGTTTCACTATCTCCCAGCGCACTTCCCTTTCATTTGACAGCTGTTGCACATTATGGCAGGCGGGGCCAGCGATAGTTGGCAGCGGAAATGATTTAATTTCCGTTCTGCAACAATGAAAAAGCACCGCACGCTGCGTTGCGTTTGGCAGCTATATATACAAGCTATATAAACTGAATGGCAGGGCGTGAAGTGAGCTCAAGCGAGGTGAAGTGAAGGCTCTTTGAAAAGGATTGCACAACGTGCAACTGAATCTTTATTTCTGGTCTTATTTCCCCATTTGAATGTCCGTGCTTAAGTTGCACTTGACTCTGTTTCCCTATGCAATTTAAAGGGAAGCAAGAACACTAAACACTATTTTTAGCTTGAAAAATAACCACAAAACCCACAACATATCAATCGCTTATATGATTCTCCACAAAATCCTTACTCAGCTGAATTCTTATTAACGTCTGCGGCGTGCCAAGTGTATTTATTTTCAATTCCAGCTCTGATCTACCTGATATGCCGGCATTGTTCATACGCACCGTTGTCTAGCCATTACCCATACGCAGCGTTGTCATTACTTCTTCTCTCGCTCTCTTTCTCTTTCTCCCTCTCTCTCTCTGTATTTCTTTGCTATCCTTTTGCATTTCTATCTTTGTACACCTAGCAACTGGTAGCCAAAAACAGAGAGACAGAGAGTGGCCAAAACTATTTTTATATATAGCAGAAAGTACTGCTCTCGCACAGACAGCCATCGGTGGCTTACATTATGTCAATAGGATAGGTGAGGGCGAATGGGCATGGCAGGGAGGCGAGGGGGTCAGTCTGGATAAGCAAACGATGTTCATTAATGGCGCACGCCACACACACTGGCAGAGGAAGAAAAAACCAGTCACAAATTGGTAATAAAATTTAAGATTAATATGAGAGTATAATTAAAATATGGCACTAAATGTTGTCGACTTGTAAATTTGGCTATTTGCCTTGGAAAGTATAATTCTTAATATTTAAAACATACAAAAGGAAGTGCCTGCTTTTTGCGAGTGCACAATTTGTGCGAAAACTCAATTCGTTTTGCTTTAGTCTGCATTTGGCTGACACCGTTGATAGTGGCACAAAAGGCGGGCCAGATAACAGATAACAAAGCCATATATATATGTATGTATTTCGGTATCTGTGTATTTGTGGCAATGCAAACAAGGGGGCAAAATGGCGTAAGCCAGCGAAGGGAGAGGGTACGAAAAGCGGGAAAAACTGTCATTAGGCGGCGGCATTTGGCGCGTCATGAACTACTAGCCAACGTCGATTAGTAAGGGACCAAACAAGCGACCACAAGGACTTGGGTCGTAGCTGGGCTATTTGCATTCTGGAAAATGCTCAAGAAATTGCCAGCTTGGATCAATAACCTGTTGCCACCAAGGGAGCTGGAGTATACCAACACACAGAGAGGGAATCAAATATTATTCCCTTTTAGCATTTGCCTGTGAATTATGTTACGCCTCGAGAAAAGCCAGCCGCCAAACTTGTCCCACATAACGCGAAAAACAAAAGGTGATAAAAAATACAGAGAGAGTGAGGGAGAACCCTAAGCGACTTGGGCCATTTAAATTAAATAAATAAATAAAGCTCATTATCACATGTGGCTCGTGCATTCAATTATATTATCAACTCGGTAAACAGCAGAAAAGCAGGGGAAGGCGGCAGGTCAACGGGGTGAGTGAGTTGTAGGCGTCTCAAAGGGTGAAAGACCAAGGCCCACGCACTTGATGAGCTCAAAATTCACACACAAGTCTGATAACCTATCAGAAACAAAAAAGGAAGCTAACTGATAAACTTAGTTTAAAGCCTTTAAGTGTAAAAAAAAAGCGGAAAAATGGCCAGCTATTAAACGGGAAATAAAATCCATAACATATCAAATTGTTCTCTTTTATTATTGGCAGTTAATATATCTGTATATATGTATATATGTTTGCGTATTGTAACTATGGATATCCAACAAGGTCACCGGGGCGTAAGGGAGGGAAAAGTTATTCAAATGGCAGCCATAAACGATTCTCATTTGTCTGGCGGCGAAAAGGCAAAACTCTGTGGTGCGAATATGGCGAAGCATTAATATTATACAGCTCGTGGGATCAACTATTACGCCGCAAGCGAATTTAAATAGTTTGCATACACGAAAACATTATGGAAAATAGTTAAAAAGGTAATTAGGAATAGCATTTAATTAGAACTAAACAAGCTTATGTTGCTAGAAGCTAAACTTGTTTATGAATTTCAAAGGAAAAATTACATTAAAATTAATGTAAATATATTAAGTACAAATGAATATTGAAATTGTAATGAAATCAATATAATTTCTTAAAAAATCATTTCCCCCTAAGATTTTGGCAATATCGACACATCGTTAGGCGATGGGCATTATGTGAATTTAATGGTTTTAGCCAAATAAACAAATTGCATTTGGTTAGGACGAACAAGACTGACTTTAATTAAAGTCGACTTTTATGACTCAAATGCAAGTGTTATTTACTTTCGCGCCTCTCGCATTTTATGGCTAAGCGCTAAGCATTAAAGACCCGCCATCGGCCACGAGGCGTATACGCAACTTTCCACGCGTAATTCTCTGGCGGGAATCAACCCAACTCCCCAACTGCGTATCGCATTTCCAATTTGAACGCATCCGCAGACACGAAAAGAAGAGGGAAAATGCTGTCAGCTACTTGAGTAAGATTTTCAATTTACTTTCGCCACCGACGGACACCCTTTTGCCGCCGCCGCCGCAGCTCCCCCAGTTAGTTAGATGAAGAAATATTGAAATTGTAGAAGGCGAAAGGCGTTGCCGGTTAGTTCTTATCATAAATCTCTTTAGCCTCTTTGCGGCTAACTTATTACATATTTTTTCCACCAGTATTTTGTAACTCTTCTTAATAAATATTTTCGCAATATGACAATTTGTTAACAGACGAAAGGGAACCACTTCAAAGCTCTTTGCGTTTTCAAGGAATTTAATTTCGTTTTCCGGCCAAAGCGTGAGGAATTGTCTGGCGGGAAAGTAAGTAGCTTGCTCCTTTTTTGCCCCCCCTGGGGTTCCTTCTTTATCAATTACATGAAGTAACCTACGTGAGTCGCTGGGTAAATATTTGCACAGGTCTTAATTTAATAGCTGAAGAGGCCAGGACTTTTGGTCTAAAAATAAATTATAAACAAACATTGTGGCCTCTTTGCATCTGTATGCCCTTTGGCCCCTCCTCCCCATATGTTCCCCCGTTTGTTTGAGTTATCATTATGACATGCTCGAAATTACCAATGACAAACGTGCCTCGAATAGCCAAAAATGCCACATCCAGGCTTATCCTATAAGCCAGTTATGCACGGGGAAAAATATCACAGAATCTGTTATTTATCTTTAAAATGTTGTACAGGAATAAAGCAGGGTTCTCTGGTTTCTAAATAATAATAAATGGAGCCTCACTCTACTTAGAAAAGGGAGTATTTAGGTTGTCAAAAAGTCAATAAATTCCAGACAGTAAATACCAGAGTAAATATTTATTTAAATGCAAAGTCAGCTCCCTTAGAATCTCCCCTGATTTTCCCCAGTGCAGTCCTCAATGAAGGTCAAACGTTCGGGGAAGCTGCCACTGACTGCTGCCTTGTTCTTCCCCAGCTTGTGTTCTCCAGTGTTATTGCGCTGATTGCGCTTGTCGCCGGAATGTTCGGTTGGAGGGGGATGCTCCGCCGAATTCCCAGAGCCATGTCCGGCAGTCCAACAACCAACATGGTGCAGCATGACTAAGCGGGTCGAAATTAGTTTGTTTGTTTGTCTATCGAAAGGGGCGGAGTCCTGTGGGGGAGTGAGGAGTCCTGCAAAGGTCGTGCTTGCCATGCAGCAGGAAGTCAAAGCTGAGGCCAAGAATTTAAATGCTCCATTTGGGATTTTGATTAAACTATTTTCATCTGCCTCAAGCACAAACACAAATGACAGAAAGCCAAAATCAAGTATACATTAGGGAATTTTCGGATTTTTGCATGCCTTACGAAAAGATATATAGGGATTTGCGTTATATATAAATTACTAATAAAGTAAATCCCCTTTGAATACGTATTTTAATATTTTTGTATTTATAAAAAGTGTCTCTTAAAAATATCTTTAATAAATATTCAATTTTATAGCTAAAACAACCTAGAAAACTCATTTAGTAAGACCATAAATCATACAAAGAGCCCCCACTTCAAGTGCTTGGCACAAAAAGTATCTTTATCTCTCATATTAGACCCCCCATCGAGGCACCAGCACTTGTCGTATCTCATTCGCTTCCTTATGGCAGCCGAAGAGCATTATCTCTATTTTCTCCGGCTCGCAACCACTTGAGAGTTCCCTGTTCCCGGCCACGCACTCAACGAGCAAATATTTAAACAATTCGAAAACGAACCAGAATCATTAATTAAATATGACCTGACAATAAAAGAGTAGAATATAAACTTTATTAGATACGCGAATGTGCAGGGAAATTATGAATGGGGCTAAGACACACACACCCAGCCAATCGAACGCCGAAATTCAAGTGGATTGAAGACTCTGACGTACATTTCCTGTGTTCCTTTTATTCCGGCGACAGTTAATTAGTCAAGTTGGTTCGGAGCTAAATAAACACTCTTCTGGCTGTCTCTGGCTATTTTCGGCTTGTGGAAATTTACCAAACTTGCGTTTTTTGGGGTTCATGCTTTTGTTTGCTGGCTAAAATTAGCCGCAAGAACAACAAAGAAAGGACTAATGCTGACCAGCAGGGAAATCTGGTTGCATTTGTGTGACGTCAAGGGGGAAAGGACCAAGAAGAACGAAAAGAAGAAGCCACGTTGGCAGCTCTCTAATTAAGACAGAATAGTTTCGCACGCCGCCTGGACCAAGGCCAGCAGATAAAGTGGAGAAGTCTTCGCCTGCTGCCTGCTGCATTCTGTTGGCTTTCTGCCTTTAGCACTTTGCCGTCTGCCTTCTGCGCTTTTGGCCAGGCCAGAAACGTTGCATATTTTGCGGCAAAAAACACAAGCACACATGCCTGCTTTTGCTGCAAGAGTGGATGCACCTGAAGTGGACTTGAAACCAAGTGGTCTTAAGGCCGTTTTAAAGCCAAGTTTCTTTCGTGCAATTAAACGTGACAGGAGCCACATCCTGCAGCGATGATAAAACTACATGGAAGCCACAACCCAGAACAGGAAACTATGCTGGTTAACACACAGCAACATAACATGTTGGCTAAATAGTAACAACTGCAGTTCACCAAAACTCGCATTCGCCACAATTCTTACCGAATCCCCCCAGATTCAATCTAGTTTAGCAGATGTTTATTACAATAGAGCTTTCAAATGGCCAATTCACAAGAAATATATTACAAAGGAAATACAAGAAGCAACAATTGCTGTTTAATTTCCATTCAATTTAACGAAATGGTATTTCTGCCTTTCCACAAAAATCCACAAATCAATTTTCAACAAGTCGAAAGATGGAAATTGAATTCCTGGCAGAATGCCTTAATCGGACCAAGTCCCTTCCCTGGAAGTCGTATCCCTTTTCATTCCCCGAATTATGACATTTCGGGGCGGCCAACAGATTCCAAGGAAACAAGAGGAGTGGCAACCTTTTATATTAAGATGTATTTATAGGGAAATGCAGAAGAGTTAAGTTACAGAACTTGTCTTCGGAGGAAACCCCTACCTAAAAGGATTCGAGGGAAAATTGTGTTAACGTTTGTACCGAGAAGACAGATTAAGAAAATGTGATATGGTTTTATGGAAATAAAGAGCCAAATTCATATAAATAAGTTTAACTCCAGCGAAACAAGAGCAATAATACCATAAATAAATATAAAGCAAAATATAATAAAATAAATTAGCTTATCTCGTACATTAGGCCACACCACAGGTATTTCCTTGAATGGAAACCAAAGTAAAAGCCAAAATAGACTGAAACCTGTCACAATAGCAATAAAAGGGAGAAACCCCAGGCAACAAACTTCTCTCATAGAATCGTAGAGCCCAGAGCAGCCGCCATAGGGCAGCATCATTAACCCACACAACAACGTGAACAGCTTTCCTCCAACTAAATGCAAGTATATTCCATGATTTTCCAGCAATCCAAGCGTTAAAATCAACAAAACAGTCAATGAACCCCTCACGCGTCAATGAGACACAAAAACAATGTAAAAATACAAAAATAAACTAAACGTAAAAGTTAAATTGACGCAGCGGCGACTGACTATCAGGAGTTGTCGTTTGATTATCGTGACGCTTTCTGCGACTTCTTCAAACACTCATTCATTCACTCACTCATGTATTCATTCACTCACTCATTCATTCAGCGGGCTCTAAGACAATAACAGGAAAATAATATGTTTGTAGCAATGGAGGGGTATTGTTGCTGTTGCACTTATAATTGCCGGGGCAGCAACGGCAGCAACAACAGTGTGACTGACGCCAGCTAAAGCAATTTCTGTGAATGACTCTTGGACTCTTTGGGAAACGCCTTCATAGCCAAGCGAGTCGCCAGCGAGGAGCCGTCATTACACCCTAAGTAGAGAGTGGGTATCAGGATTTTCTGGCTGAACTTTGTAGGTTTTGTGACATAAAAAAGTACTATTTAAATGTATAAAATTCAATTTATCAAGCCTTCTATGAACACCATCATGGATCATGCTTTATCATTTATCAAATTATAGTAATATCTTTATAAAAAGAATTATTTTCAAAACAAATTAAATTTTTTGGTATTATCTACACAGCTTTTTAAAGCCATCAAAATAATTGTATAATAATGAATGTATATTTAATAGAAGCTTCTAATGAAGAGTATTCCAAACGGACTAAACGGACTTCTAATCTAGCCTTCATTTCTCGCTGTGTTGTATTTTTCTGGAGCTGCTTTCGTGCCCGTCCTCAATTGCATTTTTGCCTTCGAGGAGGAGTGTGCGCTTGCTGTTGTGCCAGATGGGGTGTGTGTGAGCTTGGCTGGGTGCAGTTCAATTAACCGGCTGATTGCACACACACTCACGACGCTCAACTCCCACACTTTTCCGCTTTTCCAGAAAGCATAATCAACTACGCCTAGAACGCGGAGTGGAGAGGAGTGAATTTTAATTAATCTGTCAAATTAATTGCTAATTTTTTGTAATTCTAGCAATATAGATGTGTACATTGAAATTATGAATGCCCTTTTAAGAGCTGAAACTGCTGTAAATGCAAAAATTTGCTCCAATTTTGTAAATAAGAACATCAATCAGGCGAAAGTAATTTCCAATTATGAAAAACGTTTAATAAAACAAGAGCAAAAAAAATCTGAAAAACGTTCACTGTCAAATTAGCGCAGGAGAATTAATATATATTAAATCATATTTTATATTGCGTTGGTGGCGTATACGCAATATGGTTCATGCAACTCGCTGGGGAATATAACTGAAAGATTTTAATTGCATTTTAAATGTAATTAATTTGGAAGAGAACGTGGAAGAATTTAAAATAGGTATTCGATGTATAATTATCAATGTAGCTTTTAACAGACATACCAAATATCCCTTTTAAGCAACTCCTTTAAATATCTAGTCTGGCAAAAACTTTAAACTAAACTACTTCCACATGGTCTCGACTCACTGAAGCCTAAGTACATTTCCGAGTAATTTTCCCCAGTAAATTCTCAATGATTTCTCCTTGACCGCTGGTGGCCGCACCTTGCTGTCCCGACGATGACGAGGACTGTATTCCTTGGCCATCGACGCGTGCAATCAACCCAAGCAAGACCAAAAACCAAGAACCAAGAACCCCAGAGCACACATCAGGAGCCGTTAAGGGTTGAAGGCACTTTCAGTGCAGCCGAAAATCGCGCCACCGGGAAAATCTGTCAATGAAAATCTGTCAGAAACAATACGCAAAATAATAGAAATACTAATTAGGCGAGTAAACAAAAAGGCGCATAAAAATATTACTCATGATTTGTGTCGTCGGTGACAAATTGTTTTGTTGCCCCAAGAAATGTATGAATATATACAAAAAATCATTGAAACTTGTTTCAAACCTTTGCCAACAATGACTTGACGTCAATATCAATCAGCGAAGGGTATAAAAATCAAGCTACATAAATCGAATTCATCAATTAGCAATATGTGAAAAATGCCCGATTCACTCTTTTTTCACCGACGCGTCGTGGCGACGTGTGAAAATCTAATCAACACGCACACGATCTTCTCTCACATTTAAAGCATTTTAAAGTGCCACATTTTTTATACATTTATTGTAAAAAAACACAGAACAAAATAGAAGCGAAATCATTCCATCTAAGCTGCTAAGTAATTAATTTTATAAATGGAAATTTCGTTGGCGATTTTTTGGACATTTGCCAGCTGGCGAGCAACGTGAAACGGAGGCCAACTGCTTATGAGTGAGTAAGGTAAGTTTTTGGCTAAAAAACGATATCATTTGGCTAAGTATGGGCCTGAAAATTTGAAAACACAGTGTCCGATATCAAACGGAAAAGCCAATGGAAATTTAAGAGTAAAAATTGTATTTTTTTGAGTCGCAAAAGTATTTTTTGCGCCTTTAAATATCACAGTTTTTCTGTAGCGGAACAAAATAATCATATAACCATTTAGCACAACTTACACAATACTACTTCCCCACTTTTGCCCCAAAAACCTGAACCTGAACCTGTACCTGAACCTGAACCTAGGCCAATTCCCACTCCCTTGGCCAACTTTTCAACTCGTTTCTCGTTTTTAGTTCCCTTTATTTTTGCGAAAGGCCCAAAGCCGTAGCACTTGCCTTTGATCAGCGTTTGACAAGTGTCCAATTGTGTTAATCAAGCGTTAATTAGCCGCCGATCAGACATTACGTAGCGTCTGCGACAATATTTATTCACTCGCTCCCTCCCTCGGTCGACTTTGATCTGGCTAAAATGGCCGAGAATGACACCGAAAATAAATACAAGTCTTTACAAATATTGTTCATAAATGGAAACTTTTTTACAAACGAATTTTGTGTATTGTCACGGCGGGGTATGTTTATAATTCAAGGAAATGATCCGAGCAAATAAATAATAGGAAATTTTATGGGCGCTGCTCGGTGCGTTACCATAAGTCAAACAAATATATATTTAAGATATTTATTTGATGATCGTTTGTTGATTTATCCAATGACTGGAAAAGTTTTTCGAATATACAATATATGCGCTCACTTGGCACTTGTAATTGCTTTGTTTATTTGCTTTTGGGGGCCAGAAAATCGTAAATAGATACCCGTCGGGAAGGATCAATATCAGTTGGTTCGGCAGGAACCGTTTTGGCCGCAGTCAGATCCCCCAAGCTCCATTTCTTTATTCTGAAAACAAACAGCGACACGAGTGTGTATTTTGGATATTAATTTCGAGTCAATATACTTGGCTCGGCTGGAGTTTGAGTTGGTTATTTGCCCATCAGAAGCATAAATTGTAAGACGATGCCCGGGCCTTGTCTGCTCTGTCGTTCTGCCCTGGGCGGTCCGAGCAGCGGCAAAAAAGCGTATACAATAATCAAAATATTGCACGACATTGCACATTAATAAGTAAACAGAAACAGGAACAACGGCGGCAGCAGCAGCAGCACAAATTGGCAACTCCGCCGAACTTTTGCGTCTTCTTGGAACTTGGAAATTCGAAACGAACGATTTTCGATGTAAGCTTTTTGCGAGCTGACTGAACAACCGAACAACCGAACAACTGACAAGGGGAAAGGTTAATTCCCAAGCAGAAGGGGCAGTCTTTTGAAGTTCTTAACCTCGACTCAGCAGCTCTCCAAACGAAGCTGACGTCCTGTCTGATAAGGGTAATGAGCAGGCTAATGAAATCATAAATAATTTCTATACATTTCAAGGCTTTTTGTCTGCTTTTTGGGGGGCAGGAAAGAAGGATGGCAAATGTTTTTGACAGGCGAAATGAGCATTATTAACAATTAATACACGGGTTGGAAAATGAAATAGCAGCACAATAGTCCATGTTACTGGAATTTGTGGTAATCTTCTTGGAAATAAATGTATAATTTAAGTGGATGGAGCAACGGAAAATATAAAAGATATAACGATTATTATAACGATAACATGAAAATCAAATTATTCTAAAATAATATACGAAATGCATCTAATCCACTTATTCAACCCTATAATATGCAGCCTACTCCCTTTTCCAACACTATTCAAGACAGTTTCCCATTTATTTAATACTCTTCTACGTTTTCAAACTATATTCAAGGCAGTATCTCTTTTTGGAAGCACTAGTCCACTAAGTACTCAAATGTTTAACACTATAGAATGATGTATCCTCATTTCCAAACACTGTTCAATGCAGTTTCTCCCCCTTCCCAACACTATTCAATTAAGTAATATGCAGCCTCCCCCCTTTTCCAACACTATTCAAGACAGTTCCACATTTATTTAATACACTTTAACCTTTTGCAACAATATTCAAGGCAGTATCTCTTTTTGGAAGCACTAATCCAATAATTACTCCAATTTTTGACACTATAGAATGATGTATCTTCATTTCCAAACACTGTTCACTGTTCAACACTATTCAATTAAGTAATCGTGCTGAGACTAGTAGTTAGCTTGTTGCACATTAAATAATCTCATTTGTGACTAGTTAATTTCTGTGGTTTCCAACAGGTTTTAATGGGCCACAACAATTGCAAATTACACCTTTGATATATTAAAAACAGCAGATAAAAACGGGAAACAAGTGCAATCGTATAGAAAAGAAAAAACGTTTAAGTAGGCGCCAGTAGGTTTAATTAATCATCATCCCCCCTTTCAAGTTCCCCACTGAGAGTTCTCCCCGAGTTTGCGGTTTTAAAAAAATCCATTTTAATTCCATAGACTTCAGTGTGAGTTGGAAAATTTTCCACAAGCTCTCCGAGCACGCGAACAAAAAATTAAACAAAACAAAGGGGGCCAACAACAAAAACATAAATAAACAAAACAAACGGCGAAAAAGAGAGCGGTTGAACATACGTACATATTTATGTACATACATATATATGCATGATATAAATTAATTAAATCTGTTTGATTTGTATAAACAAAATGAAGATTAATTGCAGCCGAGCAAGAAACAAATATATATTATTAAAGCATATTAATTAAACGCAGCTGCTTCTTCTTTAATCAATTACATGCCAAGAGAGAGCGGGAGAGCAAAAAAGGAAACTGGGAGAGAGTAGAAGCAGGAACACTGAGAATAGAGCGACAAGAGTGGAAGGAAAATGAGCAAAAGCTGCGCATCTCACTTTTGCGGCGAATTGGCAGAGAGAGAGATACATATATGCAGATAGTTACACAGAAAAAATAGTTTATCTGACAATAAAAAAATAATAATTCTGATAGAACTAAATATTTTTGGTAGGGATAACTCGCTTTAAAGTTATGGGTTTATGGAAAGGAAATCCTAAGTACTATTCCATTCAAGAAATTATACTATTCAATTCCTTATTACCCATTCTTATATTCAGTATTATAGTATAATTTTAAATGAGCCAGAAGAAACACATTATTATTATTTCTGTAATTATAGTCTTCAGAAGTAGTTTACATAATAAATTCGCTTAAAATGCTCTTTAGGATTGAATTCCCTTTATGTATTAATTATCTAAATATTTTAACTGTCATCTAGATCTGTAATGCCTATTTTCTTCAAGTGCACCTGAGTAAGAGAACCCAAGTATGACGACAGTTCAACCCCGAAATCCACCCCCTAAGGCCCCCTCCCCATTCAAATGGCGTGTGTGGGCAGCAGCTGCCCCGTTTGCTACCGATCGCATTGTACATACAAACATATATAGACAAACCTATATATACGAATATACGAATCTTGAATCGTTCAATTGGCACACATTTTCCGTTTGTCCATCGAATTTGTGACGCAAGTTTCCCTCCCCCCCACCTCGCTCGGGGAAATGAGTCAGTTCCAAATGGGTTTCCCGAAAAAAATAAAATAAAATAGAGACCAAATGCCAACACATTGTCCATGCAAATTAATTTGGGGAATTTCTATTCGCAGAATCAGAATCACTAAACTGCATTTGGCTGAATCACATCAATTAATAGATAACACTGTAAAAACTGGGTAAAATCCTCATCATTATGTTTACATATGTATGTTTTGAGGTATATTTTATATTTTTTGGGGCCTTGAGGCATCGAACTGTGCTATATAAACAGAAGTACGAGTGAAATACATTTTGTAGACAAAAGTCGGGCCATATTTTCGACATTTTACGACTTGCTCGGGAATTGTGTAAGATAAAGATTAAATCTTTTCCCCGTCATTAGTCTACATTATATGATTTTCTTTATCATATATGAGCAACCAAAAATTATATATCATCATATAAGAAGTAGTTAAGGAATTTAAATGAGTAATATCTGGGAATTTCCGCACAGTAAATGCCTTAAGATACGTGGTCATGGAATTGGCAAGAATATGTATCTCAAAAAGGACAGTTTTTACGAAATTTTAACAATAACTTAATATATATAAATTTTTGCAAATCTTTGTAAAGTCCCTAACATTTCTACAACATCTGTAAATATTTCCTAAATTAATTTTAATGAATTCAAAGCGCTCTCATAAATTTGCATTAAAATTTATGAAATTATAATGCATTTCTCCGATAAAAACCAACAGGAATTTCGAATTTCGCCATCGAAAAAAAACGAAGAAAAAAGAACCAAGAAGACATTCGAATATTTAAATAATTAATTTGAAAATACTGCACATGATTTAAATTTGGAGGGTTTCAAACGAGTTTGGCAAGCAAAACTACCTCCCAGCCCCACCGCTCCGCATCTTAGCAGCTCAGCAGCTCAGCAGCTCAGCAGCGCCTTTTGACGAACCATAAACGAGATGCAAATTAAATAAATCAACAGCCACACGAAGCGAATAAAAGAAAAGAAAACCAAATAAAACATATATGTGAGAGCAAGATCAACAGCAGAAGATACAGATACAACTATATGGTGATAGTCATAGCCATTCAGCCAGCTGACACGTGCCAGATTCCAACAACAGCGACTGACTGGCTGAAACACCAGCTCACAAAATGAGTAAAACAGCTGTTTGGCATTCCCCAATAAAAAGCAATAACATCAATAAAAAATTAAACAAAAAAACAAAACAACAAGACAAGAAAAATCGAGACAACAACCAGAGGAGCGAGCAACAAAAGGTGTCAAACAATAAGCGAGCCAAGTAAAAGGTTCAAAGACTCGGAGAAGAAGCGATAAATAAACATAAAATATCCATAAGGAACCTCCTCTCTTCATATCAAACATGCTTATTTGCTTACATACACGAGTTGAATGCAGTTATTGATTAAAAATTTAAATGTTCAATATAAATAAATTTAATAAGCTGTAGGTGGTTTTAGTTTAGTATATAAGAAATAATTGAATTATGAACTATGAGCCATTAATAAGCAATAATTTATTATATCGTTGAATTTATTTGTATCTTATAAACAGAATGATACATAATCCTTTATTTCTTTAAATACAATAAATAGGTACCAACTAAAGAGGGAATCAAAGAGTAAAGTTAAGCAATTAAAGTAATTACAAAGAGGAACAAAAAAGTATAACTCTTCACGGAATAAAAGAGCAACGTAGGAGGAAGCTCACGAGTGTCAGTCTCTGGGTTCTTTTGTTAATCTTTTTATTGGAATTTATCCAAGAACTGTTAACCCACATTGAGGAAGGCCTCCAAATGTGGGCAGCAGGAAGCCCGACGGCCAGGCCACTAGCCAAGCTAAGAGCCCAGAGCCAAGCCTGGCCAAATACGAGCTAACAACCTCCATGGACCGACTAACCGACCACCTTCTGCATTTGGCCATAATAATCCGGGCGTAATTACCATATATGTGTGTAACTTTTGCCATTGCAATCAACTTGAGATCTTTTATATTGTATATACTGTATATACTATACTTATATTGGGTCAATTTCACCGCCCCCCACTGCCCCGTCCGCCCTCTGGATGTGCTAACCATATTTGGCGTGAGTAGGTGAGCCCATTTGGACAGCATGGCGACTACTTGATATTGTATCATATAAACGCGCTCTTCGCCTGGCTTGTATAATATCATGGATAACTGGTTGCAAGTGCGTCAAAGAGACGTCATTAAAAAAAACTTGATATCCAAGGAGTATTTTTTAGGTCTGAAGCTCTGAAACTCCAAAACTTAAGCTTAATATTAGCTTAAAGAACAGCCATAGTTGGGGAACGTCAGTTCTTGGAATCGGAATCGGTGGAGTCAACCGTTGATATCTTTATGATGGCCATTATACATTTGAGATGTTCAGGAATTAACAGATTATTAATATTTTAGCACGGGGAATCACACGAGGTTTCCAAAAAACGACTTTGTTTGATATTGAAATTTGGTTTCAACTGGTTTCTTCTTTGGCGGTTCGTTGAAGAATGGTGTAATTATTAAATCAAGCTTATAAATCATATTTATTGAGGCAAGCGTTTGATGATTTTTCAGCATTATATTTATGGCAGCTGTTTATTTGATTAATTTTACAGAGAATTTCGTGCTTCTTTTTTGTAAGATTTTGTATACGAATTAATAAAGCATTTAAAGTACCAAGAATATAAAGACCTCTTAAAAATTGATTGATTCTTCGATAATTCATTTAAACTAACAGACAGCTCTTTGGGATTTTTCTAACCAAGAAACTCTTTTCAATTACATATAGAAAGTATATGGTTTAATCCCCTTATTAATATTTTCTAACTTGTGCCCGCCCTTCTACTATTTCTTTGCCCAAATTCAGGAAATTCCCGACGAAGACGGTCAACAACAATGACCAGTCAGTCGTCAGTGATTATTTTGACCAAGTGACGGCATCATTTCAATGTGACTGATAGGCTGATAGAAGTAAGTAACAGGTAACAACTAACAGGTAGGCCAGGTAAATCGTATTATCAGCATCAAGAAGCACGAGCGGACGCCCACTGATAAGGCGCGTGAGTAATGACTAGATTTAGCTGGATAACAATGGTAATTCCTTCTGATAATGACAATCATAAACAACAAAGTCGTGGGCATATATTTTGGCATAGCCGTCTGTGTGTGTGCAGCTGGTTAGCGCAGATACGGAGCCAGCAAGATACATATATTCTTGAAGTTGACTCCATAAAAATCATAGATTCAAACTGAAATGAGCTCAAGTATTGGCTTTTATCAATGAATGTACTTGGTTTCTGCTTAAACAAAGATTAGATAGATTGGAATCAATGTATCAATACTTGCTGGGCGTTTAAAAGGCTTGAAACTAGCAGTTTTAGAATTTTTAATATATTTTATTTATTTTATCATACGTGAAAACATTCTCCAAAAGTGGCATGTGATCACAATGTTTTTAGTAACAAAAAGTTCATTAACTGTCTTATTGGACTTAGGCGGATTTTTTTTAGGGCGGCCGCCTTAAGCTTTTTTGAATTATTTTGAAAGCAAATTAACTCAAAATGCAGTCGACTTAACATTTAACACCTTTAACCCCCTGGATTGCAAAGGTTGTCTCCAAGCGAAGCTTCATCTTTGCTAGGTTTCTACGAAGCCTACGAAAAAACGGGGAAAAATGAGAACAGAACCAAAATAAAAGCGAAAAAACCATTTCCGTTACACCAAAAACCACAAATACACAGGGAAAAAGTCTTTAATGACTAAACTTGCCATACACACTGCGCACACACACACACACTCCCTGAAAAAACATATGTGCCTGCCCGAATGTGTGTATGTTTTGTTCTCTTGATAAAAAAAAAAATAAGAAGAACAACAGCAACAAAGGCGAAATGACAACAAAAGCGAACTGAACTCAACGAACGCACCTGTCTGCTGGCTAGGGGCAAAGAGAGGCGGCTGGCCCCTCCAGGGGGCGTGGCCATAGGAGGGGAGGAGGGTGGCAAAGGGCTGAGCAGACAGCTTATCGCCGCCAAACTCGCGCAGTCACCACTTTGCCCTCTCTTTCTTTTTTCCTCTTTATCTCAGTGACTAAAAAACGCGCAGTTTCCGCAAAAAAAAGTACAATACTAAATCATAATTATCAAAAAATTAACCAACTGGCTAACACAAATACAAAATGTTAAATACACCAAATATGTTAAGCCATATACATTCACAGATTTCTTCTCCTTTATACATTGTATATTCCTGCAGATTTCATTTCCAATTTGAGTTCAACATTTTGTATTGTTTATATCTCATAATTGGATAATTCTTACTAAAAATAATAAACTTAAATCATGCCTTTAAAATCTTTAAAACTTTGCTTTAATATTTTTACTATAAAATTATTAATTGCACAATTAAATAGCTTAGGAAATCAGAAAGAAAGAAATTAATAAGTTTTAAGGTACAAAGGCAGTGTTAAAAAAAATATTTAAATCAAGCGAATGCATATTTTTGATATCTTTATTATTATTGACCATAAATTTTAAAGAACTTGAAAAAGAAAACGAAAAATTAACTTATTTTGTCTTTTATTAATACATACTAGTTTGAATGTAAAAAAAACACATTAAATAAAAAAAAACTCAAACATTTTATGTAAATTATACTGTACAGGAGTAAAGGTTATTTACTTAAACTCATAAAATTTCCTAAAATATAAATAAAGAAGTAATTAGGCTAATTTCGCATTTTTTATAGGACATTTTCCTACGCTATCGTTTTGGAACAATTTCTTGACTAAAATAATAGTTAGAAGCACAAAAAAGGGAAACAAAATTTGTAGGGAAATAAAGCCACTGAATGCACACACATTATATTCTATAATTGAGTCCGCGAAAAAAATTGTTTAAATTTCGTTTTGGGGTAACATTTATTTATTTTTTGTTTCTATTTCTTTGCACGCTTGGACGCCTAACAAAATTCGCCTCAACAATATCAAATAATAAACAACAAAATAGCGAAAAACACACACACACACTCAGAGAACGATAAGCACACTCGGAGAAATAAAATCAAGCTGGCAACGCTGGCAAAGCCATCGAGAGAAGAGTAGAAGCAGAGAGAGGGCGAGACACTACTGATCAGCTGAAGAAAAAAAGACTGTCAGAAGAATTGAAATGCATTTAGTTTCTTTTCTTCCTTTTTTTATTTCCACGCAAGTAGAGAGAAGAAAATGTGATATTAAAACCCAAAAACTTTACTTTTTCACTTGTCAATATCTTGTACAAACGGGATTGGGATTTAAGATTATTATGCAGTTTTTTGTATATAAAGTACAGCTATATATCTGTGTAGCTGTAGATTCGTTGGTATAGGTACATATATATTTTCACACCTTGACG
This sequence comes from Drosophila baimaii, assembly GCA_018874675.1. NCBI lineage: Eukaryota > Metazoa > Arthropoda > Insecta > Diptera > Drosophilidae > Drosophila > Drosophila baimaii. The sequence goes on from JAEIIU010055981.1 coordinate 23,570, forward strand.
ACACACACACACGCGGGCGTAGAGCGAATGAGAGAGTAGAAGAGGAAGAATTGAGCACGCGACCGTTGATCGCACATATAAAAAACGTTTTTATTTTCTCATTGCCTTTGCCTCATCTTGAAGATTCATTCGGTTTCCCTTTACTTTTCTTTCTTTCGTATCTTTTCTTTTATTTTATTTTTTCATTTCTTTGCGCGCACAAAACTCTGCCCGATCTTGGTCTGCTTTTCATTCTCTTTATATTTTATTGGACTTGTAATTTTATTTTCGGGCCGCTTTTGCCGCCGCGCCTTCCGTTTCGAGCGAACCGCGCAACCGAACAGACTGAATATCTGACAGATACTGAGACGGCGAACACCGTAGCTGGCTGAGTGTGAAGGAAGCAGCGACGGCGGCAGTGGCGGCGAAAAGCCAATGCACAGTGGGGTATTTCAGCCCAAAAATCTCTCTCTTGTTAGCTACATTTTCTATATTTTGTAATAATTTTTGAATAGTTTTGTTAATTAAAATATTAACAAATAAACAAACTAATCAGAGCTATTCATATTAAAAATACAAATTAAAAACTAAATGAGCTTTTAGTATTTTTATTTTGAATCAAACTTAACTAAAAAATTAATAATAATATGAAACTTCCTATGTACAAGTTTGGACATAATATCTCAAAAAATTAAACTAAAAGATATTATTTCAATTAATGTTAATATACAAACAAACAAAAATGTACCTAAAATGTACCTATTTTTGTACCTAATGTAAGAAAAATCTACATTCAAAGTGTCCCCACCTGATTTGATTGCCATTTGATTTGAGGCCACGTCCCCCACTGTGCAACGCGGCGAATTCGCCTAAAATAAACAAAGCCAAGTATCTCACTCCGAAAAGTCACTCAAAAGTTTCCTTGTTGTTGGTTTTTTTCTTATTTACATTTTTGCCGTTTTTAGTTTATCGCGAGTGGCGGCGACTAATGAACTTTTGTGCTCTCTTTTCCCTGCTCTCTCTGCCTCGTTTATTGCCGTCTGTTTTGTCGTCTCTTTCGCATTCAACTTGTTGATAGCGCAAAATGTTTTTTCTTCTTTTTTCACCGATTTCTTATCAGCAAAAAAATTGTATCTCTGTGTGTGACCTGGGAAATGTGCGACTTTAGCTTTTTACTCTTTTACTCTTTCAGCTTTTTCACCTTTTCGTTATATATTTTTTTTACGATTTTTACTGTTAACGCTATGACCATGGCCGTAATTGATTGCCGCCGCCTGCAGATAGCCGCCTAATGAATTGATGGGCACCGCCAGCGCCAGCGCAAACGCAAACGCAAACGTAAATGAAAATGCAAAAAAGCAGAGGAAAAGCTAAAAAAAAAATAGTTAACTTAGGGCTTAAAAATAACCAAAAGTAATCTCTTAAAAACGCCCAAGAAATGCTTCTAATTAAGAGTGTCAATTTTATAATAAACCAAAATATATAAAAATCTAAAATACATCTTACACTTGGTTTCTGTCATAAAGAATTTATTGCATACTTTTAGAGGCATTTCACGCGGTTTCAAAGTTGAACCGGATTTTTTATTCAATTCTATATTATTTATTTTCTATGTTAAAATGAATAGCTAATATTTTTCTCGGTAACTTACAGTTCAAACTTTGTTTACGTATTTTCTGTATATGTATCTACATATGTACATATGCGTATTTAAATATTTCTGTACTAATTTTCAGACATTTAATTTCTTAATATTATCTTTCAAATATTTTGCATTAAATATAAGAAAATGTATATCCGAATTTTGTGTCAAAATTTATTTAAAATCAATTTAATTGGGCTCTAAATTTTAACCTCTTATAAAAATTTCAGTATTTTATTGACTACTTTTGGGCGCCTTTAATGCGATTTCAGAACACTGCCTATTCCAATGTTATTATCAATAATGTTTAGTGTTTGTAATGAAAATTCTCCGGAATTATCCAACATTCTTATGTCATTTTAAGTCCCAGATAAGCGCAGCGCAGAGCTCGAAGTTAATTTAAGAGATTAAGAGGCACAAAAGGAACAAGAATATATAACAAAAATCATTACTTTCTCCCAAGAAGGGAGTTAATTAAACTTTTTTGCTTATTTACTGTTATTTTCTGCCTTTTTTTCGATATTAAATCAAACAAAGACAACAGCTGCTTTTTATGAAAATAAAAAGAAGAGAAGCAAAACATTTTTGCTGACTTGACTCAAGAATATGCACCGTTACTTAAATTGGCTCAAAAATTAAAAACAATAACACACACAGAGAGCTCAGATTCCGACTCGGTTTCAATTGGCCAAAAGAACCGGCTTTTGAGCAAACCAGAAACAGCTAAAAAAAAAAAAGAAACAGAAACGGTAATAAAAATAAGCCGAAAAACAGAAGCGAAGAAAAATAAAGAAATTAAGCGCTCAAAGTTCGCTGGCGACTGCAGCAGATAAAAACTTTGGATAAACTTTTTGCCAGAGCTTTGACTCCACCAATAAAAAAGCTTCACTCAACCCTTACGATATTGGCTCCCTTTTTTTTTGGTTTCAGTTGAATTCTCTCACTTTGGCTCAATGCCGGCATATGAAGCCGGACCGGAGTGGAGTGGAAGTCAAGTGAATCAAAACAAATAAAGTAAAGGAAATACAAAGACTCAAGTTTAAGCCGAAATAGGAAACAATTTACGTTAACTCTTTTCAGTTTACCTGAGAAATAATTGTTTACACAATTATTTTGGTTTTTATGTTAAGATTTATTAACTATTGTTGACATAAATTATAAAAAAAAAGATTTTTTCTGAAGAAGAGAAATTTCGATTTCATAAGAAAACATTCTTGAGATCCCTTTTTCAACTAAAATATGTTGATATTATATTTCAGGAAAGAAAAAAATATTTTCAATTATTTATTTCATTTAAATTAATTTTAAAATATTTTTATAATATTTAACCACATCTTTAATTCGTTTCGTGTGGCCAGAACCTCATATTAATTTCTCTTTTACTTTAGGTACTTGGTTTTTTTCTCTCTCATCATGTTTTGGCCTTTGTTTACAGTGTTTGCTTCTTTTTTGTCGTAGCGGAAACGGAAATGACGGCGCACAAGTGTGTGTGTCTGTGCGCGTATCTGTGTGACTCTATAAACCACATGGAGCGTGACACCGACGACATCAGCGACTTGGCTTCCTGCAAAGTGTTGACAAAGCGTGCAAAGTCTTCCCTTGGCTGCTGCCACCAGTGCCACTCATGCCAGGCCCCCCTTTTGCTACTTCCCTGCTTATTCCTTCTCTCATTGCCATTCCGCAGCTCCTTGTTACCATTACAAAGGCAAACATCAGGCTCACACAGAACAAAAAAAAAAGGAATAAATCTGATCTCGGTACCTCAAGTAATTTATTGTATACTTTTAGGCACACTTTGAGAGTTTGCAAAATTCTAGTGTTTTAATAGAGGTTGTCATGGAGCTACCATAAAAAAAGGAATATTTCCTTAAATAATATATAAATCAAAACCTATATTTTAAGCCTTGGTTGTCAGGTTTAATAATTTATAGCATACTTTTGGCACTGTTTTTAAGTGTTTTTAATTAATTATTCACTTATAGAAATTATTTAAGTCCCTAAATGGTTTTTGTTACTATTTTTTTCGGTGTACACTAAGGGGGCAATAAGGCGAGAGGGCGGCCTGAGCCACGCGACAGCTACCATAAATTGTGTAAAGTTCTCTAGTTGCCTCTCGCTTGGTTTTGTTTGTTTGTCCGGCCCGTCCGCCATTCTGTGTTTGTTTGGCCGTTTGTTTGAAATTAATTAAAAGTTTATGTGATTGTTTTCAGCCAGGCAGAAGTTCTAGGGTTTTGGAAGCCCCGCCGCCTCTTGACCCCAACATAACTCATTCCTCTATATCTGGCATATTTAAAATATTTCAGGCAAATGCCAAATCGGATTGCCATCGATTTTAGTTTTTAACTCATTTTGCTTATTAAAATGCCTTTGATTTTCAATATCCCGCCACTTAAAGTCTGGCAATAAAGACACAAAGGCACATCCTCCCAGATTCCCCAAGACTAAGGATAATGAACGCTGAAATATGCAACAAATGGCGGCAGGACAACAATGGCATTGAACCTTGCCGCACGCTTTTGTTTCAACATTCAACAGATAAATCTGGGAATAATAACTTAATGACCCATGAAAGTGTCGATTGCTGTTTAGCTGGAAAAATGTAAGGAACTTACCAATTTTACGTCTCGCCCGCCATAAAACAGGCGGCGCCGCATTGTTCGGCGAAGAGGCCATGATTCCAATTAAATCTGCAATTAAAGAAACACAAATATTAGAGCCGGATTCGTATCGTTTTTGTACCGCACCGTTGAGAGGATTTACCTAGAAACTCATTTATACATATCCTACATCACTATTAATTGCCTGATTGATTGCGTGGCTGGCTCCGTTTCGCACTTGGCTGGAAAAACCCTCGAGCCACGACGAAATCCGGCAAAAAAAAAACCCAAAAACTTTTCATGCGGGCCAAACAATCCCTAAGATAACATTGAACACCAACAGATACAAGATACATCCGCCAGTAAAAAAATTAACAAAAAAAGCGCACAATGAATGAATACTTGGGCGAATGGGTGAATGACTGAGTGACAAGCTTTGATTAATGGAGTCAGCAGTCAAAGCAACATCATTAGACTATTTATGAATGTTTACGCCAAATATGCAAAAGTTGGCCAAGAAAAAGCCGGAGAAGGAGCCCAAATTTATATGCTCTCGTCTGGCCAAGTTAGGGCCATCATAAATAATTTGTGACACATTCGTTGGGGGGGGGGGGGAAATAAAATATATAGGGAATATACATATAGCTTAAAGATATAAGAAAATACTTAAAGATATAGAAATTAAGCCTCGAGAGTGAACAGTTTTTAATGAAGCTTTATATTTAAATTAGTCTGTAGCAAAGACTGACCAATGCATACTGGTTTAATTTGTCGTGGTAATAAAATATAAAATATACTATAAAATTTACCTAAACAAAGCCACCCTTTAAAATATACCAAAATTGTTTAAATTAATTCCTCAACTTGAAACCAATATATAGTATCTATTAAAAAAACATATTAGTAACTCATTATAACATTTTTAATATGGGTAGTCAAATGGTCATCATAAAACTCTACACAAAACTTAAATATTAACCATTAAGCCAAGAAAGACATTATTTATTCCGACTTAAACATAAGCCAACAATGCCGAAATTATAATCCAAAGCCACAACCTTTTATTTGCCATTTATTCCAAGTGAATAATTTACCTCGAAATATTGACCAATTTCAAACAATGACCTCTGAGAGCTTTGCATAAATTACTCGAATACTTCGAGAGCTCACCTGAACAATAGTAGAAATTATAGGAATATATTCAGTAGATCAACAAAAGGCGATCGGCTGTTATATTCCGAAATACACAAAGAGCCAAATGAAATAAAGAACTGAGTAAGCAAAATCTGATCAATAAAAAACTCTATTGTCATATTTCAACCTTTTTGAATGAAATTCCTCCTTGCCTACCGAGGAACTTTCCTTCAACTGTTTATCATCTGACTGTTCAGAGTTTATGGCTTTTCCCTGCGCTTGTTTGGTTTTTCTTATCACAACACGCAGAGCTGCCTTCCAGCCTTATCGCAGGCGACCTTGACTTTTTATCTCACAATTAGTAACGCGCTTTTCAATCTGCGCCGTCGCGTCGCTCAAGCAGTCGTTCGCGGCGTGGAAGCAAGTCAATGAACCTGAACTGCAAACGATCGGAAGGTTGTGTTTGATTCGATTTTATTTGATTTTTATACATATTTTATTCCTACGCGCTTCTTAATGAAGGTTTAAGACAGCAAATTGAATTAGGGCGAATCGTTTTGCCACGCGCTTTTCGATTTCCCCATTTCCCTGATAAGCAATAAAGTATATCAACTGAACTGAGCATCAAAAATCAAATAAATTTGTAGTAAACATTGACAGGAGAAGAAATGTTTGCACTGCAGAAAAGTTAAACGCATAAATTCCTTTCAAAGAAGTTCACTTAACTCGCTTATATTATTTTCAAAATCTTAAATCGCATTAATTTATTTTTTGTTACATGAGCTCTAATTCATATTAAATAAACACAATGATGTTACAAGTTGTGACCGAAAATATTTATATATATTTATGAATATATTAATTGCATTTACAGATACTATTTTTTCGCTGTGTGTATATTTCTTTTACTTTATTTATTGGCCTGTCAATTAGATTTCATGAAATTCCATTGTCAGTTGGCGCCTGACTGTCGATCAGCAGCAGCAGCGCCAGGCACTAGATTAGGCGGCAGGGGCGGCGCAGATAGTGCCGCAGGGGGACTCCAAGCAGGGCCCGTCTCCACAGATTATAACTGCGCACAATTTATTCGCAATTAGTGTGGTTGCAAAACAAAAAAAACTATGCCAAGACAATGAAATGCAAACAGTTAGAACGGCACGGCAAAAAGTCATTAGATAAACAGCCTTTTTACAAGGGAGGAGAGAGAGCATTATAATTAGGTAAAGGCTTTATGAATGTATGTTCAATAGTTGGGCATTGGCACAGGTACCGCAAAAAGTTGAGCAACAGCCTATTAAAGAGGTTTATATTTAAAATTTTAAAATTATTGCTATTGCTATTAATAACATATTGCTAATAATAAAAGAAACGCAAAAAAACTCATTTGTAACAGTGCGAGGTGCTCAAGAAAGTGTAGCTAGACATATGTGGCTATGAAGATATTAGGCAACTCAGAACAATCATACATTTTACAGGTCACAGGTCAAACTTAGACAGTGCTCCTTAAAAATAACCCTACCACTTAACTTTGATATTGAAAGCAAGGCTTCAATTAAATATGCCCTCGTAGACGTCATTGGACTACTTTAACAATTTTGCCCAATTAATTTCACAACGAAGGCTCTTCACAAAATTACCCAAAAACTACCACAATGAAAAACGTGGCCAAGTACAAGGAATAATAATTCATAATTAATACGAAACGCATATCACGCAAGCGTTGACCGTTTCTTGCGACTATAAAATGCGTAATCATCTGAATAATAACAATAACAGTCCACGTACCATAAGCCATAAACCGTAAACAAAAATTATTGTACCAAATCAAACAGCAGCTGACGATGGGTAAACAATTGTCCCCAAAAAGTATATGAAACCTAGAGAGCCCCAGAGCTGGAGAGCTAGAGAGCCAGGTAAACAATAAAACACGAGCAAAGTTGGCAAACAACGGAGGCCGAAAATGAAAGGAGAGCGTGGCGAATCTGGGTGAGATCTGCCATGTCTCTATACCATATACTATATACTGTATACTATATACTTTATACTGTGGAGCTGTGGGTGGAGCGGCCAAGGCGACAGGCTACAAATCAATCAGCCAAAATAAAAACGCAACCTGTTTGGCATTTTAAATATATTTCTGCGCTGAAGCTTAGCAATTTTAATTTATTTCGATTGTCTCCTGCATACTCTATAGGGCATTTTGTAGGTCTTGATAGCTAATATAAAAAACAAGGGGCTTTAATCATAGTGGTCCACATCCATATTTGTAGACTCACTGCCACATTGTATTGTTTGTTGTAAAATTAAATGAGATCTTAATCACTACCTTGCATGGTAGTAAAGGCTGTCAGAACCTCAGCTCCATATTTGAAAAATGACTTATCTTTTTTCCTAAGGGTTGTGTAAGATAAAAGGTGTTAAAGCCATAAGCAGGCTTGCCAGCTTTTGTTAATTTAAGAGGAGTTGACAAGGAACCCAGGCCTAAAATATGGTCGTTTACTTTAAAATATATTAATGGATTAACTAAGGGAATTACTTTTTATTAAAGACGACAAAGAAAAACATACCTAAAATATATTTTGTAAATTCTTTATTAAGATAAATAAATTATGCATTTTATTATTTTATCTTGATATTATTATTTCATTATTATTTCTATATATTGTAGCTAAGTCTCTCTCTCCTTTGAAATAAAAACTAAGGGAGGGAATAAACCCTTTAAATGAAGGAAAGAGCACAACTCGGCTTTTTACAAAACAAAAGCCCTTTCAAAATATCATTAACCCTCCAAGAGTTCCATTCTCCTTTAGTAACAGTGTGTCTCTCCTCAAGTGTATTTCCTCAGATCGAAACCTGTGTGTGTTGAATTTTCTTTTGTTTGTATATTTTTGGAAAATTGTTTGGCATACATAACAAACTTAAGTTCGAAATGTGAATGTGAATGCGGGGTTCGTGAGTGTTTGTTTGCCGCTTTTCTTTCTCACTTTCCCACTTTCCCACTCGGCTGCCTCTGCAGAGCCAAGTGCACGGAGTTGGAGCCGCTGATGGTGATGGCTAATGCGTCGTTTAAATGCTGACATGCATGTCGGGGGCGAGATAAGATATAAGCCATATACTACACCCCATATAGCACATGCCACAGTATATACTATGGCATATATGAACGCAGCACATATTTGTTATTTGAGCAGATTTTGTTGGCGCTGATAAAAGCGTTGATATCACCGGGAAGTTGGGGCCGTCACAATGCTAAAAGCCACGCGTATTTCGAATTAACATTAGCGTGCTGATTAAGCGAGTCAATTTCATTCGCGCCCAGCAGCAGCACCTCCTATTCAGCACTTTTATATTATTATGAAATAATAATAATTTGTTTAAGGTGGAACTCCCTGCTCTTTGTTGCCAGGTGATGCCTGGCAAAAATGCAGTGATTCACTTGGCGACATCTCCCCAACAGCCGAACCAGTTAATTAACAATTTCATGCAAAAATCCAAAAATCTTTCCACGCTCAAGTGACGCACATACCGCGGAGACCTCTGACGTCTCTGGCTTAAACTTCAAAGTCAAGTTATATCTGGTCACTTGTGGGTCTTCCGTCAGCCCAAGCGGAAGGGAATCCGTTGGAGTGCAACTGCCATAATCACCGGAAAAGGGGGAGTGACATTGCGGGTATTACGAACTGGCCCCCCAAACACCTGAGTCACACCTAAGGTTTTTTCCAGGGGGCGAAAAGGCCCTGCAGGTTAATGAATATGCAAAAGTAAAATCATTTCTGATAAGTGATTGAGTCACATGATATTATTTTTTAATTATTAGAAGCTTACATATTAGGGAAATTATTATAAAAAGCCCAAAATGAATAATTGTTCTATCAAATTTAATTCCATTAAACATTGTGCTAAATATGTTAACTAAAACATCATCGATTGGTTCTGCTTCATTAGTTTATTTATTTAATTTTCCATATTAATATTCCCGAGTTGATGAATGACAGATAAAACGAAGCTAATGAATACATTTCAAACCAGTTTGTGAAAATATTTCCAGAATAAATTTATTTAAACAATCGCCCTCAGATCTTTCCCAGATATCTTGGTATATCACATTTAAATAAATCAAGCTAAAGTATAAGCTTGATAAATTAAGACAGATAATCAGTAAGATAATTAATATAAAATCATCAATCAAGCCCTTAAATATGTGTTTTTTGTTTGCTATTGCTATTCGACATTAAAAGATACTTAAGCTCTGCCTTCAGTACACATACATTCCTAAACAAATATATACCAAAAGGTATTGTTTATTTTATTTTATTCTACTTACAACTTAATTATGGAAACGTGTCCAACGGTTGAAGCGAAATTTGTACGAGGAAAGCGTTTAATTTTATTATCTCTGGGAACCAGCAACTCCTCCCCTTTATTTCATTGTATAGCCAAACATTTAAATATTTATTCTTTGCAGCCACTCATTTGGTCATTCCCTCACTGTTTTAGATAAAGCCAAAAAAAAAAGAGGCCAGGCTTATCTGATTCACGTGGATGGATGGAGATCTGATAGAGCAGCCTGCTCCACTTTTCTGACAGCTAGACAAATGCTCGTTCTCACCGTTCCAGCGGAGCCCACACAACGCGTTCGTAATCAAAACAATCACAATCATCATCATCATCATAATCATCTCCATCTCCATCTGCCACCTGAGTTAATTACACACTTTTGCGGCGAACAAATATACTATATACACTCACACATATATCGGAACACGAGTTAATGTGATAGTTAGAATGCGCGGCACGTCGAGCGGCTGAAAAAGCGATTGAAACTGAGGGAAAATGTCAACCAGAGACCAGAGACCGACCTTAACGACGTGATTGATATGGAACAGGAAGAAGACCGAGTCCGAGCGAAGCGAAATTTCGATGGGGAAGTCGTTGCACGATTTATTGTGTGTTCAGGGTGCACGCATACTTATCGCTGGCACTGTTTCACCGGTCTCAGCAATTCTTTTAATGATTCGGTAACTTCAAAATTCTTTTATTTTTTTTTGGTTCTAGCACAGTGTAACATTGCTGTATGGTCCCCATATTTACTCTCTTATTTGTTTTATTTATTAAATTCTAAAATTATATCAATAGCCTCCTAAAATCTGATTTTTCTCTTCCTATTTTGTAGCCCATTATTTAGCTCAAGAAGTTTTTGGTTAAATTAAATAAAAATACATTAAAGATATTAAAGAAATTAAAGATATCTAATAAAATGAAATCAAAATAAATTATTTTAATTGGAATCTTATTTTGATATGTAAAAATACTACAGAAATTACAGAAAAATCGAAAGCTGCAAATATCCTTCCAGAAGAAAAATCAAGTACTATAATTAGGAAAACTAATTCTAGCTTTGCCAGGTTAATATATAAGACTATTGAAAAGTCTTAGAAAATAAAGACTAACAAGAATTCCATTTAGCTAAGTGCACCTGTACATTGTACCTTTTCTTGCTTTTCGAAAGATTAAAACTTTAAGGGTCCCGCTTTGCTCTTCCGGAAAATTAAAACTTTAGGGCGGACTGGAAGTTAATTAGTTAACTGTAAGCAGGGATGATCTGACAGGGCAGCGACGCTTGTCATTCGGCGAACGTAAAGATATAAAAGATACAAATACGCTATAGAAGAGGGGTTAAGGTAACTCGAGGGCAGGCAAGAGGAGGCAGAAGGCACGCCATAAACATCAAGTGCTTGTCTAGAGTGTCTTATCTCATGACCATATAACATGGCAGGCTCTCTCTGCCTCTGCCGCACACTACCTGCCTCTACCTTTTACCGTTATTCGGCTAACGAGCGCTTGCAAAATCCAACAAAAAGTCGTGTTTTATTTTTTATTTACTTGTTTTCATTTTGCGTTTTTTTGTTGTTGTTGTTGTTACTTTTTGACAGTCTCAAGCAGACACTTCACACAGCCCAGGCGAAATGCTCAAGTAAGCATAAAATGCAATTAAAAGAAGGATCGCCAAAGAGAAGGAAATTAGAGCAAGTGTACGAGTGTTAAAGCAATTCAAATAAGAAAAAAAATGATTGGACAACGGAAAAGCGCTGTGAGTTGAGAAATTGTGCTAAGACAGAAAAGTAACTTGGGAAAACTCGCAAGAAACGTCTACAAACTGTGTTTAAAGACAATTTAAAACCTACATGCGAACAGTGATTCGGTAGAAAACAAATTACAATTCAATGTAAAATTATTTTCTACATTTATTCTTAATCAACTTATCAACATTTCTAGAA
>JAEIIU010055987.1:0-21541 GCA_018874675.1 Drosophila baimaii
ATGACTCCTTCACTGCGTTGCAAACATCATGGCAAAACTATAATACCCTCTGCAAGGGTATAAAAAAGGGTTCCTAAAATAAATAATTACCAGCCGAAATGAATATATAAGTTCATCAGATAATACGTACTTCCCACCGCTATATAAGTGCACAGCATTTCCCCCGCAGAAAAACTTTTACAGCGAATTCTTCTCTGGAATGAGATGTACACACATAATATATTTATATACCCTATATTCCGCCCGACATTCTCTTATATATTTTCAGAATAGAAATGCCGTTGAGTGCAATCTCTGAGATGTAGATACTGCGTGAATTCCTTTAATTAAATTGCCACTCAGTCTCTCCGTCTTGTTTACAATTTTTCCCATTTTCCTTTCGAGTCGAGTCTTCGTGCTTTGTTTCCGCACATTTATTTTGCACGAGTTTTTCTCTCAACCCTGGGATGGTATGGTGGTGGGGATGCATTTCATTAAATTCAATTTGTATCTATTAAGTCTGCTGCCCGATGGAAGCTGATAAGCTATCATACTGCGACTAGCGGCAACGACAACAACAACAATCGTGATTTGTTTATGTAAATTTGTAGCTGCGCAAAAAAGTTTTATTTGATTTAAACGATGATGCGACTTAGTCTTGAGTTGACGTAACCGATTTTTGCTCCTTAAGAGAACTGAGAAATTTTCCTTTTTTCTCAGCCAGTACAGATTATTTTGTTTACTTTTCATGGCAAGTTGTTGTTGTGCCGCTCTACTGATGTTTTCTTATCAATTCGACCCTCGGAGCTGCTGCTTTGCTTGCTTACATAAATTGAGCAATTAAATGTTGCAAAATATATGTATATATGTATATATATATATTGAGTGAGTGCTGCTGCTAGTCAAGCGTTCAATCGGACATTTTATTTCCATTAGTTTTTCCGATTTTCCCCCAGAGGCTAAAGAAAGTAGGGGTCGTCAGTGGGCATTGGAAATCATTTAATTAACTCGCTGCCTGCCTGTCTGTCCCTTGTTTTTGTTGCCTGTCTGCCTGCCTGCCGTGGTTATATCACATTCACTTGCCCCTCTCTGTGCATTTGACTAACTTAATTCATACCTCGTTATTGCCTGTGTAACCATGTCCCGGACCAGTCCCGATACCCCCGCCATTTCCTAACGCCGTGGGCACATTTAATTGCTGCAATTGATGAGTTCAATTGCGCAAATTATTGCGCTGACTGTGCCACAGCTGCTGGTGCTTCTTTCCTCGCCGGATCGATAGAGGAATTTGTGGGGGCTCTAGGTGGTCGCCTGATTGGATTGCTGTGGCCTTGTTTATGGGCCAGGAACTTAGAGCAGGTGAAAGGATAAACACAAACACGGAAAATCTATTTTAAAACAAGGGGGAAATCTTGCAGACCTTTGTTCAATAGTGTGGCTTAGAAAGTGGCTGTAGTGGACCATGAAATGCATTTAAATAACGTTTCAAATATTTATTATATTCATTTACAAATTGTTTGCTTACAAATATTACTAAATTATTTTGCAGAGAAGCGGCTTAAACTGAAAAAGGTTTTCTGGGTGACTTCTGGGATCACCCAAAGAATGAACTGGATTTGTCCCATTTTCTTTTGGCAAATCTCTCGCCTTGCGAACGGGTTTTCCCCTTGAACTCGAAACATTTGCAAAACTCGATTTTTGGCGCATGCAGGTGTCCCCAATTACAGTGGATTCTTGAAATTGGGACAACGTTAGTTAGCCAGGTTCCTCGTTTGGCTTGCAAATGATGTGTGCGCCAGCCAGCCACAAAGAAAGAAGGAAACTGAGAACCACAACAAATGCAGAAACTAGTTGCGCCAACAACAAGAAGTGGAAGTAGAAGTAGAACTTGTCTAGTTTGGCAACGGGTAAAAAAACAAATAGAAACGGTGGCCAAGGAATGTGGTGCACCTTCTGCGATGCGATTTGAACTTGCCACAGTTGCTGGTTGCTTGCCACAGTTGCCTCAGTTGCAACCGTTGCACGTGCAGCCGTCAAACAGCTGGCTTTTGTTGTTTGTTTGCTGGTCCTGCTTGTCTCTTTGCGGCCCAATCATTTCCAACCAATTTTCCTTGGCGGCTGCTGCTGCTGCTGCTGCGGTAACATTGATTTCTGTATAATTTTCGTAATTTTCACTTTCACTCGACCAAAAACGAACAAATGGCCAACCCAAAAAACAAAGGCCAAGCTACAACTACGACTGCGACTGCGGCTGTTGGCCATAAAGCATTTTTCAATCAAATTAACAGCATGTTAATAGCACAACAGAGACATGCCATTTGCGCATATGGGGGGAGTGAGAAAGATATGGAGACAGGGTTTATATCATTTAGAGAGATGCACAGTGAGCAAACTATCACTTACTTGAGTTAATAATATCGAGCTGTGTGATTTAGAAATGCAAAAAATATTAAATGTAAACTAAGAATTTCACTTTAGCTTGAGTATACTAAAAGGTAACCCCTTAAACTAAGAAAAAGTCTAAGGTTAAGGCAGGGTCCGGCTACAAATGTAAAATTTGGAACCTGACAATAAGTACCAAAACCAAAATATACCCTTGAATTTATCAGTTTTTAATAAAACATATAAACATTGGTTTGCGTTGGTTAAACAAACACAAATAAACTTTGTTTTAATTTTGTAATCCTAAGCCGACGATGTGTAAGTTTGTTTTTAAAGTCTTGATCCGTATTTTGTTAAAAAAAAGTCTTAAAGGCTTTCCTTCTGCTAACTACTATCCCTTGATTCCTTTATACTTTAAACTTATTTATTAACATATTGCTGAGAGCTTAGCGAGCTGCGTTTGTTAAACAAACACAAATAAACTTTATTTTATTTTTGAATTTCGAAGACGACGATGTGTAAGTTTGTTTTTTGTAGTTTTGATCCGCAGTTGGATAAAAAAGAAGTCTTAAAGTCTTTGTTTCTGCATAAACCCCATCTTTAGATCGCTTTAGAATTTAATCCCATTTATTAAAATATTACTAAAAGCTTAGTTAGCTTATTTATATTAAATTAAGTTGGAAATGCTATTTTTTCCTCTGTGTAGTGGCAGAGAGACGAGAGAGAAGCGTGCCAGGCTTGAGTGCAATTGTTTGGCAAACACCTGCAATGGCTTTGATACGCCGTCACCCTCTGCTCTTCGCTTCTCTTCTCTCTTCCAAACTCTCTCACGCTCTCCTGGCTTGAGTGCCGTCGCTCTCTGCCAATTTTCCCACTTTAAGCTGGCTTCCTCAAACAGCCTCCGCTGTTTACTATAGCTTTTTTTTTCCTTTTTATAATTTTCCGATCGCTGCAAGTGTTGTTGACCGCCGCTCATTCGAACTTCGAAGCCGACGTTAAAGCCAAAGCCTCAGGCGATGCTCTCGAAATGCCGTTGCACGTTGATTGAATGCAGCAGCAGCAGCAGCAGCAGCAACAACAAGCGAGGTGCAACCATCAACAATCAACAAAGCTGCAAAAGCTTCCATTTCAGAGATGAGTAAATAGTTTTTTATAGACAAACGGGAAGTGTGTTTTAGATAATGACAGTAACTAGAGGATAAAGTGTTTGAAGTCTTTGTGAAATACTATTTAAAAATATACATTTTCGACAAATTACAGAATAATATATCTCTTCCCTTCTCTCTGTGAGCAAAAATGTAGCATTATTTACATTTTTTAAGCCGTGAAACTTACCCAATCTTGAAGGAAAGGTTCTTCTGAATTGTTATCAAAAATATAGTTACTTTACGCCATATAATATCCCTAACTTTGAAGCCTAGATTGCTTTTTAATGGCTTTCTTTTTTTTAAGCTAACACAACTTTAAACTTAGACCCTTCGATAGTTCTAGGCCTCCTTACTTTCTTTTGGCTACCATAACTTCTAACTTAAGACCCTTCGATAGTTCTAGATCCCAGGCAACCAGATAACCAACTCATCTCTAATCCGTTGGACAAGTGTTTGTGGGGAATCCATGTTAATCACATTACGTGTACACGGCTAATGCCTCGCCGATTCTGTGGGAATCGCTCTGATTTTTCTGTATCGCTGTTGCAGTTTCAGCGTTGAGCGTTTGAGCTCTTAATGCAATTAGGTAGAGTCGCTCACCTGTGTTGTTTTTTGTTTTGTTTTGTTCTCTGGGAGATGCTCTTCGACACATCAGTTCAGTTTTCCCACTGATTAGTCTGGGGACTCTTGGCTGAAAAACTATTGCACATTCTGTATCTTGTTTTTAACTGCAGCGCAAAATAAAGGGGCTTTATTAATTGGGTTGCCGGATTTCGGTGATAAAAGGTCTCTTCAGGCTGGCTTATTCTTTTACTTTTTGCTGTTAAGATGCAAATGAGAGCAGACACCCTTCCAAAAGATGTCTTGAAGGCAGCCAGTCGGAACTTTTTAAGGGGGGCGGCAGCAGGCACCTTCCTCTTTGACGTTGGCCGACGACACTGTGCGGGCCCTTTCCCGCCCCCCCCCTTTTGTTGTTGTTTTTCTTGTCTTAAGAGCAGCCCCTCTTTTGGCCATAGGCGATTCTTCTTGGCAGTCATTGTTGGCGTTGCTATGTCATTGCAGCAAGTTACAGTGGAGATAGCCTAAAAATAAAAATAAAGAAATTCGTGAAATACAGTCCATGGTGCAGACTGTGCACTGTATGTTGCTTCTCCTTGGTTTTGGTGTGGTGTGGAGGTTGCTGCTGCTGCATGTTGTGCTGTTGCAGACGACAACGATGACTTCCCACAGCCGCATCGATGCGACAACAAAACTGAGGCACAGACAGCGTTAAAGCCGAGGCTATAGTCAAAGTTAAAGTCGAAGAGACAGCCAGAGTTTTCCCTTTCGTTACGTGACAGCGCCCAAAACAACAACAACAACAACAACAACAGCAAAAGCAACTCGAGAGACAATCACATGGCCCGAAAGGCACAATCCTATAGGTACACAGATACAGAGGCATAGCTGAAGATACATCTGCATATCCACTCAGATCTTGGATTGCGGCATTTCCCTTTTTTTTCGCATTGTTCTGAGCTTCGTTTCCCCTTATTAATGACATAATTGACAGGCCCCTCATTTTCCACCTGAATGCGGTAAACTTTCCCGAAATATTTCAATTCATTTTCATTTCAATTTCATTTTTTATGTAACTAAACGACAAAAATTGCGTAGTTTTTTGCCACAATTTGTGGCTAATAGTAAATACTCTTTCTTTGGTAATAATAAATGTAATAAATACTTTGAATACTTGGAGATTTAAGTGGTAAAATAAATTATTCCAGGAAGAGCTTGTATTTTATTAAGATTACCTTTGGGAAATGCGTTATTTTCTTTGTCTTTTATAATAATTTATGTTGTAATAATACGAGTATGTTGTATTTATATCAATGAAAATTGTACCTTCTCTTTGAACTTGTATATTATGCAAGAGAGTGTGAGCTGCATACACAATGACATGTTTGTCAAAAATAATGTTTATTTGAAGCGTGAGATTTTTTGTTTTTCCATCGAATCAACAGGTGAGGTCTGGAATATTTCAATCAAACAACTTCCGATTTTCCTTGACTCTTCTTCTGTTTAAGATTTAAACCTTTGTAGATTATTTTATAAAGGAATTAAATAACCATAAAAGGGTATTTATGCATTCATTACAATTGTTTGGGACTCCCAACACTTTTCCTTTTAATGTTTTTTGTGGCTCTAAAAAAGGGGTAAGGAGCTGCAAGAGGGGACCTGTAATTATGATGAAACTGGCTGACTTGGCTGGGCAACTTTTTTGGGCGAGTGCGTGGCTGTGTTTTGGTGGGTCTCTTGGGTTTGTCAACCTCTGGGATTTCGGATCTCGGATCTTGGAGCGACTCGGCGTGGGCTGGGCAACTGCCATGACGCATTCGACGACTTAATTGCCGCTTTTCAGTTTCGCTTTTCCGAGCGAGCGGAGCTCTTATCAGTCGCTGCACTTGGCATTGGCAAAAAAAAAAACGAAAAACGCCGCTTGTATTTTCTTTTTTCAACTTTGCTGCTGCGTTCAGTTTTCGTTTTCAGTTTTGGCCGCACATCCGACATCCGGTTTTTGAGTTTTACCAAGGCAATTTCCGTTTTCCCGATGAGTGCGATAAGGCTAGGTGGGTAGGGTACATACCATAGATATCTCCCAGGTGTAGTACATACGCCCTCCCTACCACTCTTATTGATTCGAAAACCCTTTTATATAGAGACATTCAATAGGTCAGGTGGGTGAGTCAGGGCCGCTTTAAAGGTTGGACGCGGGTAAAGAAGGTGGGAAGGTGGGAAGGTGGGCTAAAAAGGCGTCTCTGAACTGGGGTGTGGATATCTAATTAGTCATTCATTTGCGGGGCTTCTTAGCCTTTTTTGTTTTTTGTTAAGGGTTGTGGGCTCTGCATTTTTTTTATTTATTTAAGGGAGAAGATATTTTGTAAAAGGAAATATAGTAAAATAAACCTTATAATAATGAACAGATTTAAATAAAAGCTTTTTAACTAAATCTCCAAGAAGTAATATGTAATAAGGTAAAAACACTCTTAATAAATATCAAAAAAATTCTCTAAAGCTTCCAAAAATAGTGTAAAATCTCCCGAATTACTTCCACAAACTTGTTGTTAATATATCTAACCCGTTAACTTAAAAAAAAAGAGTAAACAATATCCCGTTTTTTATGGCTCGTTCCAGAAAAGAAGGGGGCAACCTTGGGGTGAAAGAATTTCTCTTGCCTTCAGAGAAAGCCTTGGGCCAAGAAAGAATTTTTTCTAATTGAAGCGACGGCGCCATGCTGAGCCATGGAATTTTCCTCCATTTCCCGTTTACCCTCTCTTTCTGGCTGTTTTGTCTCCCTATGTCTCTCATCTCATTTTCCAGCTATTTTCGGTGCTTATGCAAATGACGACACTTGGCTTATCTCGCGGCTTATTCTTGGGAATAAACAATAAACAAAAGTCGTGGCCAACTGAAATGTGTGACAGTTTCATAATAGCCAAAAAATACAACAACAACAAAAATACGAGGTGATGCAGCGAAGCTTATTCTTTTATTCTAGAAAAGAAAGGGGGAGAGCGGGGATCTCTCTCCTCTCTCTCTCTCTCTCTCTCGAATATTAATCAAACATAGCTGTACAATTCTCAGAACTGGAACAATAATGGGAGAGTTAAGAACAAACGGGCCCCGGGGGGAATGGATAGAGCCAAAAGGAAAATTGAATAGAATCTGTGAGCGGAGCCAATTAACAAACTTGAGTTGCAGTTAGTCAGTCAGCCGCGCACTCTCTTTTGAGCTGGAGCGGGAAGCCTCTCCGTTGTTTTACTCTCTCTCACTGTCTCTCTTTTTTTGGAGCATCATTCATGAAGGTGCACTGGGGGAAAAACTGGTATAAATTAATTATTAAAGGGTACTTTGGATTCTGTCAGGTTCGACTGGCTTTCAGCCACATTATTTGTATTTAAATATTATTTATCATCTGTTTAAAATACTTTAAAATGTACCTATAAATATTCCACTGTAAAGTCCCACTGCTCTTTCTTTCAACCAACGGCTTCTCTCTCTCTCTCCGCTTGAACCTCACTGAACACTGAACTGATTAAGCCCGCTCTCTACTCGGCTTGGGAGAGCTTGGGGCTTTGGGTCTCTGTGCTGGCGTTTCTTCAGTTGGCTCGCGGACTTTGAAAAAGCCGGTTGTGTCGCTTGTTGGTTCGGTCTTTTTGTGGCCGTTTGTTATTGTTTGTGTGTGAAAGTAGCGGCGTGCAGCGGCAGCGAATTGCATAAATTGGGAGGTCTTTATACCTGCTGATTTTTCTGTAATTTTCCCCCACCCTCCCCCCATCTCGTGAGTGTGTGCGAAGAAAAAAAAAAGAAGAAATAAAATATGTTTGCCAACGGATGACGCACAAATGCGTTTTGGCCATGTGTCAATGTCCTTAATTTCGAAAGGCGCGCCCACGCCACGCGAGTGCAGCAGATACAAAAACGAATCTGAATCCAGCAGATAGAGATACATAACCGCATTGGGAATAGCCGGAGGAGTGTAAGTTTGCTAAACAACGAATCAACGCGATTTGGACCATTTATTTTACGGCTTCTTCTCGGCTCGAGCGGATTTCTAGTTAATAATTAAGACAAAAGGCGAAAGATAAAAGCCACAGATACAGATACAGATGCAGATACAGCTACAGAGCTACAGCTACAGCAGAGCTACAGCTACAGCTAAGAGATACACAAAAACAGCACTTGGGTGAAATTCCATTTCTCTTTTATTTCTTGTATTTCGCTTGGAGCTGCTGCCGCTTCATATAAAAAGTGAAAATCCAAGTGACAATCAATTAAAATTCGAGACCACAGTCGAAAATCGATTTTCAGTTTCAAGCGGCCAACACTTTTTTTCTTTTTCTCTCTTTTCTGTTCTAATTTTGCCACAATTTTTTCGTTGGTCGGTCGTGTGGTCTCTTCTTTCGCCCGCTCATTCTTTTGGCCGCCTCCGTTTTGGCTGGTTTTATTTTTATTTACGGTACTTACGCCGCCACCGAGGCTTAACCCAAATTCACTTGTTGCATGTGCTGAATAAGCAAAAAAAAAAAACAGAAAAAGAAAAAGAAATAATAAAAAATCGTTAAGAAAAAGAAGCAGCAGCTGAAAATGAAAATTTTTTAGTATTTCTGTCACAGTCGTCGATGCCTTTCTATGGCTTTGCCTTAATGCCATGCGACTGGGTCAACTCAGAACCCCCCCTACCCATTGTAAAAACCCCCTTGAAAACCCCCCTTGAAACCCCCTTTTAACCATTTTCCATATTGGGTCAAACTCGAATTACAAATTTAAAAACAAAATCGCATAAAAAAAGAAGCGTTGACAGCGTTCAGTTGTCAACTAAACTAAACAAATTCATCAGCATTCAACTGCCCATAATGAGCTGCTGCCTTTAAATGCTTTTTGGAAAATTTATGATTGACACTTGGCGAGGAAAAAATAGCTCATTCCATTTCCAATTTGTAATGCAAAACTCGTAGTGCGAAATAAAATCAAATTCAATCGATCGCGAACGTTTTGTTATTGCGCTAAAATCGATTTAAGACTGCTTAGGCGTTTGTCCAAAATACACACACAATAAAACAAAATGGAAACAATAATAACACACGACTTGTTTTGGCCTTTTGTCTTTTTGTACCTGTTAATGCTGTTAAGCAGTCTTCTCCTCATAAATGGTCAACAGTTGCGGTTTGTTTTGAAGTAATTTGGTTGTTTTTACTTTGTTGCAAATTATTTTGGGGAAGAGGTAACATTGTTGGGTGATTAGATTGGAAAGTGAAATGGAAATCCTATTTTTTATTAATTGTTATATTGTTAAAAGATTACTCTTAATTTTATTTACTTTAAATGAGATCTTGATTTACATTTTGCTAGCATTGTTATAATTTTAAATATTTTCATTTTGGGATTAAACAATATCTATGTACATATTTGTGGAACCATAGCTGGGCACTGAAATTTAAAATAGGAGCTTAATGATAAAACACACTGCTGGCAAGCTTACCAGTTTAACAATTTTAAAGTTAAGGTGTAAATTGATTTCTTTTTCATTAAATTTGTTATTTACCAAGCCAGATAATTACTACTACTTTTTAGCTATTTGCTACCTAATTTTTTGATATTTTTGATATTTTCTTTCTTAAATATCTTGAAAAATAAATGCTAATGTTAAATTAACTTATAAAGTGTCTTTTATAATATTTGAAACATAATAAAATACCTCAAACCTTCATTTTAAAAAGGTGAAAAGTATATTTTGATTACCACAAGCTTTTTCTCACTTATTTATTATATTTTCATATTTATTTCCAACTCGTAGAGCATTCAGAGTTCCTCAGTTTCATAGCCCCCGCAACCTGTACCTTTTTCTATGTAGAGTGCGAAAATTAAATCGCTCACTTGAACCACAAAAAAAACAGCATAAAAAAATAAAAATAAAGAAATATCCCCCGATCTACACATGTTTTTTTTTTGTTTGTGGACGTGCGTGGGCTGATCAACAGAAAAAGCATCGGATCGGCCAAGGGTATATCATGGGTTGCGATATATACATATGTTTATGTGTAGAGTTTATATAGCTGGCGACCTTGTTTTCGGTTTGATTTCATGTGCGTGCGGCAAACGCTTTACTTTTCGGTGTTTCCTGCCCCACGATGAATACCCCCCAAAAAAAATGCTGGGGCTTAAAGTAGCAGGTTCGCTTCTGTATAAATACTTTTATATCGAGGGAGGGGAGGCAAACGACCGATTAGAAATCGTAAGTTTCTCATTGTTGCTTGCCCCATTGGTCATTGGTCACTGAATCGTTGGATCGTTGGATCGCTCCCTATACCGACTTCAAAGCGGGCGCCAATTATTAATTTTATAAATTGCCGCGGGTTGAATCAAAGTGGTCCACCATCATTATCATTAGTTAACTGAATATGCTCCATCCAGATGATAAATACTAATAAATATTTCTTCTCTTTTCTTCTCGTTGCAGGTAAATGGAAACTATTTTTTATTTAAACTCGAAAACTAGCCAATGATTTGTAGAATTTGTAGAACTTTTTCCAAAAGAAGAGCAATTAATAAAAGCTGGCAAATATTTCAATGAGCAACACACCATCTTATGTTGTATAGTATATCTTGTAGATAGACGAAAACGCACACACGTGTCTGTGCACTTTCTGTCTGTCTTCCCTTTTGCATTTTGCATGCCAATTTCAGATACAAATTCTGTTATTTTTTCCGAAATGATGTGCGCAAATCGAAAAGCTTTCTAATCGCTTTTCCGCCACCGCCTGAACGACGAACACGGAGCGCGTTTTTCCTTCTTTCCTATTGCAGTTTGCGTCTTGGCAGCGCCTTGACATCGTCGTTGCCTTTTTATATTCGATTTAACCGATCCGTATAGCTACATATATAAATATATATATATCGTATATCGTGTGTGTGTATATATATATATAAAGACGATGTATCCATAAGACGTGGAGGTGTGTTGTGCCGCATGGTTGTGCTTTTTATTGTGACAAATATTTGGCCAGCTTTCTTCTTCTCACATCGACAGAGATTTTTGCGTTGTGCGATTTTTCTTTTGGAAAATGAGTATACAAATTTTCGCATATTTCTACAGTGAGATAACGAAAAGAAAGAAATTAAAAGTTCCCAACTTGTTGCCAATGTGTAACTCGCGGTATTTCTGTTTAAAAACTAAAAGAAATTGTGGAAAAATCATTGAATAATTGTTAATTATAACGGTATTATGGCATTGACCATGAACATGGTGTTCCTCAAGGATTTACGTTCCCGCCTCAAAGGATTCATGCATGTATGTATTTTTGGGATAAATGTAACAATTTATTTGTTTTAAAATGGGTTACAAAATGAATTTCTTACCCTTTTTAAGTTAGTTTTCTCTAATTTACCGCCACACCTTCCACTAAAGATTTCCTGCTTTAAATTAAAAAACCCGCCTTAATGTGCAGGAAGCACACATTCCTCGAGCAACCAGCTATGGTTACTAGTAATTGCCACAATTACAACCGCCGTTAAGCTTGGGTTAATTACCTCATTAAGGCAAAGAAACTGATAAGTAAGTCGAAAAGTCTTAACTGAACCGTGCAGCGTTCTCACTTGTTCTGCCCCTTTTTCTCTTTTTCTTGTTCCTCTGCTTTTGGGTTTTCTCTGATTTTCGGCCCACACACAAAAGCGGCATGCGTCAAAAAAGAAATTCATAAATTTTTAAACAATTTATTGAAGTTTTCTGACGCCGCCTCCTCCCGATTCTCCGTTTGCATTCCCTTTTGTGGCGGCGGCATGGTTGGTGCTGCACTTTTGTGCAACTTTCTCAGGCAGCGCTGCTGTCATTATACTTATGTATCGCGCCTTTGTCTCGCCAATGCAACCAGCACACCACACCACACCACACCGAATCCCGGCGAATAATGTACATGTCGCTATATATCGCACATATTATGCTGATTATTCAAGTATGTTGTGTCAGTTTTTTTACCATTGCTCCGCTATGCTGGGCTTGCATTTTCCTTCCTTTGCCTTTTCTGTAATCACGTTATGCAATCTCATTTGGCTTTATTATGGTTATCAACATCAAGATGATGTTTTCAAGAATGCGCCGCTAAAATTTCACATGCGAATAACATTTCCCAGGCAATGATTGTTACACTGCGAAAAGAAATTCCTTTTAATATGATCAATTTCATATTTATCCCTATTTATTTATAATTATAATATGATGAAGTATTGTTTATACAATTACACATTGAAGACACCAAAAAAATCCCCCACCTGTGGTAAGAGTCACAATCGAATAACGAAAAATATTTATACTTGGTGAATCCGAATCCGAGGTCCCAATGGATAAAACAGGGTATTATATTGATAAGCATCAGCAGCCGAGTCGATTTAGTCTTGAATAACGAAAAAGCTAAAGGCTCAATTAAAAATATATGTATATTACCCTTAGTAATTATCTTAAAAAACGAATTTGCAATCAAGAAATGCGTCTAATTTTTGAACATATTTTTTTTGCTGTGCACTTGGTGCTTTTTTGTGGATAATTCACTTGTCTAAATAGAAAGATTGAGTTGCAGGTGGTTGGAGATGGGTCTCCACCCAAATGTGGGTTGATTTCTGGCACTCACAACTCGCTCGCTTGAGATGCCTGCCGCCGCCGCCGCTGCTCTATCGATTTGGTCTTTAAGCTAATTGCCAATTAGCAGGATTGATTTAAAATCTCATTATCCCATCGGAGAGAGAAGAGATACATGAGTGCCAGCAGTGGCAGTAATCGCCATCTCTACCTAAGCAGAGGCAAGGAGGAAGGAGGTGGCCCAATGTTTTGGCCTTATCCAAGGTTGCGTTCGCAGCAATTGAGTTGCGTGGTTGAGAGCTTATCGGCAGCGAACGAACCTGAACCTGTTGCTGCTCTAGCTGGTTGCCGTTCGTCACGATTCGGTTTTCGTTATTCGCTTCGATTTTCCCCTTGGCCCAGGCACTAGGCCCACACACACATACCGGTGCGAATCCGGCGCTCGTTACAGCTGGATGTTCTCAGTAACTGTTCGGCTATAGACGGGCGTAGTTAAAGCCGATTTCCCACCGGAGTTCGATGACGGTGACGGTGGTGGTGGTGACTCAACAGTGTTGCAGTGTCACCTAATTATTAGTAATAAATCCGATCAAGAAGTGGTGCTACATAGTAATTAACACTCTCTCGAGTGTCAAATCCAACTGCAATTATTTACGGCAGAGCAATCCAGTGAACTTAGTAATTAAAGTGTGAAAAAGTGTGAATCAAAGTGTATGTTTCGTTCTTGCGGATATCTAAACAAACAAGTGGCACTGGAATTCTTAGTTCTTGCCAAACTTATCAGTTTCCCCCTGGGTTCTTTGATAAGAAAACGTTACGCACTCTTTTATTATTTTTTTTTTCTCTTTTGCCAAGTCAGGGCCGCATTTTGTGTAGAAACGGGGCCGGAGAGTGCCTTGAAAATTAGTTTGTTAGTTGGGAAAAGAACTAAAAAGTTACTCAGGGAAGAAAATCAATACAGGAATACAGGTTTAAACATAAATGAAAATCCAATCGTGACATTCCTCGTCGGGGAAAAATCACACACAAAAGGCTGTGCATCCCCGCTTTTGTTGTTACCAGATTTCGTTAAAAATATTTACAAAGAGATTTTTCCATAAAAGATTTGTTTATTGAAAAGTGTTTACTCTGTACCTCTCTGCACTTGCCACATATACATATATGTACGGATTTCAACAGGAATCGAAAATAAACATATATTCGAATCGATAGCACAACTGAGTTACTTTTTGTTGTCTATGGCTCATGGTGTGAATATCGTGTGTGTTTGTACATTTAGCCTTTGAAACATTAAAACGATAGTATTTGTTGCTGTTAGAAACATTAAAAGCACATTTAAGAATGTCTGGCAGATAAGAATGAACTTGAACCCCAAGTTTAAAGGGAAAAAGAGTGTAATGAAGAAATATACTTCCGTTCTTGATTTTTTCGCTTTGGTTCTTACAAAGTAGCTGGTTATTTGGCTGATTAAGTTCTATATGTAACATGTTTTTAATTCAGATTCGTTTAAAGTTGTTAACATAATTGAATCACCCTAGAAATAAATAATGATTCTTAATACAAATTGCGTAAATATCCTTTACAATGTTTAACATTAAGAAGTATAAACGGAAAGAAACTTTTAAGAGAATCTGTCTCAGGACAGAACCATCTTTTTTAAATTCTCTTGGAATTTCCCTCTATTATAATCAATGAGGGAAGAATTCCTAGCTCATAGTATAACTATAGAAGGCATCCTCATCAGCTTCGTTGAAATATTTATTTTCAAAGCCATGCGTTAGAAAGATATAGCAAGCGAACGACAGAACAAATAAAGTCCTGAAAAGAGAGCAGTTCCTCTCTCCTTCTATATTTGTATCATGGCTCAGAGTACATCTTAATAAAGCCTCTCTTTTTCGCTGTTGCTAGTACATTGCGGGCAAAGCGTAGAAGTGTGAGCGAGCATGAGATAGATGTTCAGATGTTCTGCTGTTTTACTAATAAAACTAGACTTCTATGTACAAAATTGTACACATATTCTTCTAAAATAAAACAAATAATAATACATAACAAATAAATGGAATGCATTTAAAGCTTATGTTGAACTCGAAGAATATCTTAGATGCAAGCCATACTTTCTCTTAAAATTCTTTCTGGAGTACATTTCCAAGGTGACAATTTTCATGAACTTAAACTAAAGGCATTCTTGTCTTGTGTTCTTCGAAATACCAATTGCTAACTGACTTTCGTTTCCAAGAAACTTTTGCCTATCAAACCCCTGAGATTGTGAGCCCCCAATGCCAACTATTTCGAGAAAGTGTAGCAGCAGAGACAATGATGATGACATTCAATTGAAATCGATTTCGATTAGAATTCCAATTTGCATAGCAATTATCGTCGAGTTCTCTCCGCTTGTTGTCTTCAATCTGACACCTTTGTCGTTGACTTTCTTGGCCAAAGAAAACAAACCAAGTGGCTTCACCGGCCAGACACGTGAATTGCCGTGAATGGTTATCAGACAGAAGCCATCGAGAACCGTTTAATGAGAAAGCCAAAGAAACTTGTTGAACTAGAAGAAAAACAGGCAGAATCAGAATAAGTAGAGAGGCAGGAGAAGAGCCCGGGGGGAGTGAGGGAAAAACATTTTCTTGATAAACGGCAGTTGGAGTCGTGTGAATAAAAGTGTATACCATTTTTTTTTGTGGGTCAGGCTGTTCCAGCTAATTACCGTGAACTTGTCAGCGTACACGAAACGGCTGTAAAATGAGCAAATGACCGAGGTAATAAACCCGAAGACTTAACGTGAAATCCGAGAAGTGAATTATGTCCAGGCTGGTGAAGAGAATCTGCAGCATGATCAGTCCTCACAGCCAGCGGGATGCGGATGAAGATATCCCCCAAACTTTTGAGAGTGCCGGAGATGGTAGGAAGTGTCATTCCCTGCCACGTCGTCGACACAGTAGACACTCGGCCGCACGACGCTCGAACAGTGGCGGTGGTCTCTGGAACCGTATGGTCACCAGTGTCTTTGGCACAGAGAATGCCGCCAATGATGAGTTCGCCGATGATGGTGTCAGTGTTGGTGGTGCCACATTTTATATAGATTCGGTTAATGGTTCCTGCTATAACATATGCGGAGATGTGAGTTGGTAACATATAAAAAGAGGGTTCTTTTACTATATAAATCAAAAGATTACATAATTTAGTCAACATTTTCGAGAACTTATCTCTAAATATATTCATTTTCCCTTTCCTCGCAGGGCGAATACATAAAGCATCCCGTTCTGTACGAGCTCAGTCACAAATATGGCTTCACAGAGAACCTGCCCGAGAGCTGTATGTCAATACGGCTGGAGGAGATCAAGGAGGCCATTCGGCGTGAGATCCGTAAGGAGCTGAAGATCAAGGAGGGCGCCGAAAAGCTACGCGAGGTGGCCAAGGATCGGCGCTCCCTCAGCAATGTGGCCGTTCTTGTGAAGAAGAGCAACAGCAAGCTGGCCGAGCTCAAGTCGGAGTTGCAGGAGCTGGAGAGCCAGATCCTCCTCACGTCGGCCAACACCGCTGTCAACAGCAATGGACAAGGTGAGTCTATTTCCCTTTTTTTTCGGGGGTATATTGAGTAACTTTTTCCCGTCTTGCATTACGTTTCGAAAATCCATTAAGAGCCACGAAAACTTTCAAAAAGCCAATCATAAACTGTTGCAATTATACGCAAGAGCAAGAGTCGGGCATAGTTTTGTGCAACAAGTTGTTGTTGTTGTCGTATTTTTGAGGCAGCTGTAACGAGGGACAACAAGTGTATTCCCAATAAAACCAAAGGGCGCGCCCAGAGGGCGGAGCGAAGTCGTAACCAAAACAAACCGCAAAGAAAAGTTGAGGTAGCGCTATGAAGTTGAGATACCTTTTTTCAGGTAGAAGATACTCTGCGGTCAGGCGGGTTAGGTTTGTTAGCCAAGTCAATTTGGAGGCAAGAAACACTTATAAACTATCTTAAATGGGGAAAAGTTTGTTATTAGTTCAATTTGGCTATGTAATATGGCACGCTTGAGGGGGTATTGTATAAAATAGAATACGGAAGAGCGTTAGGATGAAAGCTTGGTTAGTTAACATGGATTTGAAGGCCACAACATTGACAAAATCAAAATATTTGCAGCAGGTTAATGATATAAATCTGTTTCCGCTGTTGCCAAGAGCTTCATCAGTAATTTTGCTGATAATGTGTATAGCTGAATTCGTATTTGGGAATTTTAGGTGGACAAATTATGCAAAATTTATACCAAATTAACCGTAATGTTCCCAAACATAACCCTACAAAATTAAAGTATCTAAATACCTTCAACATTAATTTTTGCTGATAATATGTGTAGCTGAATTCGTACTTGAGAATTTTAGAGCACAAACCCTACGCCAAATTAAGAATAATTTCCCCCAAAACAAAAAACTACAAAACTAAAGTACCTTTGTCCGAAAAAAAGAGTAAACTAGTAATGCCAACAAATAAACCGAGAGTGAGGAAATTGTTCAACGCTTTTGAGAATGGCTAACTGGTCTTTTACGAGTCATTGTCACGCACTTGCTTTTACCACACTTTTCCTGGCCCCATCACTTAATGCGCTTCTCCCTAGGAGCTGGAGCTGGTGACAAAACACTTTGTGATGGGTGTGAAAGATCTGATTATCGCTTTATATATAAACATACATATAAAAACCCTCGTATCTATAACAAAACACTCTGTGACAGACAGCCAAAACCAGAAATGTTTTTCTCAATTTCTTGTCTCTCTTTTTTTTTTTGTGGGAGCCAACTATTGACACAACTGGCGTGAAATGTGCTGCTTTTGGTTTGTTTACATTGTCGTAGAGACGGAGATGGAGATGGAGACGGAGACAGAGTTCTCTGGCATTCAATCTATCTGCTTCCGTGTTTGGCGGCCAATCTACACCCAATAGAATGGGAGAGTTGACCCAGAAGAGGAGGAACCATACCATGGCACACAGCTCCATTGTTTGGCGCCATGTCGAGTTTCCTGGCAAACTGTCGAGAAGCGATTGACATGTTTGGCAGCTGTCAAAAGAATGCTGCACAAAAATGCAAATGTTTTATGGACGATTCGTTGCATGTTTTTCGATCTAAACTTATGGATATTTTGTGTTGAATCCAAATAAATAGCCTCTAAAAAAAAGCAAACAATAAAAATGGTAAAAGAGGAAATGTAGGACAGCAACAAGAGACATTTATTTGGCAATTTTATTTATGAAGGCTAGTCCCTTTTTGTGTTATAAATAGAATAGAATAATTAGTAGCTTTGTTTACTTAAAATAAACACAAATATTAGCCAACTTAACAGACAGGAAGTTGTGAAATTAGCAACAATTCTTAAACTATTGTATGACGCTCAGCTATTTCCTTTAATCAGACTACTTATGGAGGCTTTTACAGCCCTTTTTAAGTATTACACTGCAATTAGTTGATAAGAACGTATGTATTTGCTTTGATTAAGTATGAAAAAGTGGATGAACAATATATACAAAATGTGGGAAATACAATTTACAAAAGATAGGCGAATCGCATGCACTGAATGCATGACTTTATAAGCCCCTTATTATATGTTTAAGTATTCCTATTAAATCCAAAACTAAGTCCTTTACTTCTCTTACAGAATCAATTATTTCCTGCACGGATCCCAATGGTGGCTTCCTGGTCAGTGGAGCAGTGGGAGGATTGGGCGGCGGTGGCGTTGGCAGCACAGCTCTAGAGGGCGGCGGTCCGGCCACCGCCAATGACAAAGTGCTTGCCTCGCTGGAGAAGCAGCTGCAAATCGAAATGAAGGTGAAGACCGGCGCCGAGAACATGATCCAATCGCTGGGCATTGGTTGCGATAAGAAGCTGCTGGCGGAGGCCCATCAGATGCTGGCCGATTCCAAGGCCAAGATCGAGTTCCTGCGTTTGCGCATCATCAAGGTGAAGCAGAATCGGGAGCAGGCCGATCGTATGAGGGCCACGCGTCAGATGGTGGATGAGCATGGTCAGATGATTGGCGGGAATAATAGTAGCCAGCCGCAGAGCATGGAGACGTCGCTGGAGGAGCGGATTGAGGAGCTGCGTCATAGGCTGAGGATTGAGGCGGCCGTGGTTGATGGAGCCAAGAATGTTATACGAACGCTGCAGACTGCGAATCGAGCTCCGGACAAGAAGGCGTTACAGGAGGTGAGTCCAGTTTATATATTTTGGGATATTACAAGCCTTTTCATAGAAGTTTAAAGCTACTACGGGGTTTATATATGTGATTTAAGGGTATTTAAGTGTAGAAAAGGGTAATTTTCCAAGAAGAAAATTAAATTCTAAATGTAAATGATATTTGTGACACTTTTTAATCTTATTAATCTTCATAAAGCGTCCGTAATTGGGCTAATCCCAGAGTTAATTAGAGCTGGCTCTTGGCCAGGTAGTCGTGGTAGCTATTTCCCCTCCCTTTTCACACCTCCAACACCTCTCAGGTGTGTGTCTGCTGCCATATGGCCACACGTCGTATGATTCATATTTGGTATACTCGCTACGTATACGTGATTTTTTGCCAGCAACTGAAATTGAAACAGAAACAGAAACAAACGGGAAGCATGAAGGAGGAAAGCTAATTATGCGGCTGTTTAAAATATTTTTCAACGCTCGCCTGCTCGTTTTTTTCGTCGTTTTCGTTTTCATTTCAAGTATTTTGCCGCTAACTGTCGTCTCATTAATTAAACGGACGTGAAGAGACGCAATTACTTGGGCCGAAAAACAGAAAAAAACCCCAGAAAGAAAGAGCAACCAAGACGACAAAGATATTTGGCAAGTGTGCTCAGGGCCTGCCCTAATAATTTCTTTTGAAATATTTCTCACTTACAGAGAAGACACATTTTTTCGAAAATAAACGCACAGTATAAGCAGATTTTCCAATAGTTTCACAATGCATTTACTACAAGTGTATTTTAGGTTTTTCCTTCTTTTCTTTCACTGATTTCCCAATGTTTGCGCTTCCTGTCGCGTGGCAAGCTGCCTTTTTTTCTTGTTCGTGATTTATATCTGCGCTCTGTGATGCTGCTGCCTGCCTGCTCGTGTGGTTTTGTCTGTGAATTTAAACATGAAGCACACACTTGCGAGTTTTTAACTTCCGCAGCAGTCGCAGCACGAGTAAAAGCCATAGAAACTTACAACAATATGTTGTCCGGAGCGGTGGTGGCCTAAATATTCTATTTGCAGGCCCCATTCTCATATTTATTTGTTCTGTGCGGTTCGGTTGCATCTGACAGATGCACAAAACCAGAGAAAAAAAAAGGGGGGAAATACTGCCCGCGGATACAGTGCGTTTCGCAGACATAAGACAAATGAAAGTTTAATGAGCCAAGTGAAAGGTTGTGAACATTCCACTGAGGCAAGTCAGAGCAGAACAGATGTTTAAAAAGATATGTGTGATTTTTTTTTTAGGATGGAAATGGATATTTTAACTTAAAAAGAAGTTGTATCTATTCTCACTCACAATTAATTTATATTAGAATTGCCGGAATATGATTATTATGAATATGATAGAAACTATCTTCTTGGCTAATAAATAAATACAAAACTCCTGCCTTCTTGGCAAACCAATTTATTAAAAGATATATTGATATTTTAGGGACAATATCAATTATTTTTATTAAAAGGAAACTATAGTTATTCCTACCTAAAACGTAAAATTACTTCTTATATCTTTCTTATAATTTTCTGTGCTGCTTAAATATAATTCCTATAGTTTATATAGAGCATACCCTTCCACATTTTATTGTTTACTCTGCGGCTAAAATATCGCTGAAGTTTTAATGCGATCTTCTTGGCTAAACAATAAACACAAAAGCATTGCCCTTTTGGCCATTTGTTGGAAACGTTTTGCTAAACATTTTTAGAACTATGTATGCTGCTGCTACGGCTGCCATGGCACGGCAAGGCACGTCACACAAACATTGGATACTCTGTTCTCCGTACATAAACACACACGTCTATATGTTTGATTGGGCAGCGAAAATGAGCAGCAGCGCGTATAAAGCCATCATAAGAAGCTGAGCGCCAAGTTCTCAGAGATCGAGAAAGCATATGGGGGAAATACGCATTCTCTGGCGAATTTTCCCCCAGGCAGCGGCAGCTTTTCCTCGGGCATTCAGTGTGAGTTCGATTGCCGCCGCCGCCGCCTGGGGTTTTCCGATATTATATTTAATTTATATTTTTTTTTTAGTTTGCCGCTTTTAGCGCTGCTTTTGCGTTCGCGTCGCGTTTCGGTTCGTGTTCCTTCTTTGTTATGTGTGAAAACTCTTGGACTGTGTAATATATATATATCATAAAAAACATGAATAATAATAAGAGTAAAGGAATTATAATGAAATAATAATGAAATAATCAAAGTAAAGCCAACAGGCACGCGCGCACATACACCACACACTCCTTAGAATTATATATAACTTCAAAACCCATTGAACTTTTAGCACATTACGCATACGCCGCGTGTGCGCGCTGCACTTATCTACCTGAAATTGAAATTGCGTAATTTCTTGTTTGGATTAACATTCGTGTATCTCAAAATTTGGCTTTTGGGGTCATCTTGCAATTTTAGCGTAACGATGAAAACACACAAATTTTGTTTAAAAATAAATATCACATAAATTTAGAAGCACAAAATTTACAAAAACCGAAAAACCGAAAGTGTTTTACCCCGAAATAGTGTGTGCGAGTGTGTGTGTGTGTGTGTGTGTGTGCGTTGGCTGAATGAAGCTAAAAATACAGAACAAAAAAATATACGAAATAAAAAGCAAAATAATACGCTTGAAATTGCCAGTGAAAAATATATATTTTTTGAGTTAAACTAAATCATATTTAAATATCAAGTAACTAAGTGAAAGTAAGGGGAATTTATGGGGATTATAAAGGTACCAAT
>JAEIIU010055991.1:0-15110 GCA_018874675.1 Drosophila baimaii
AATTATCTGCAAGGGTATATAAACTTCGGTTCCGCCCGAAGTTAGCTTTTCTTACTTGTTTTTAATTATAATAATACAAACAAAAATACCTATTAAGAAGGTGAGATAAAAGTGACGATGGCAGTTTCCACTATAAAATGTTCAGTTATTAAATTTGTTGACGATTAAGAGAAACTTTAACAAAAATTAAATTACAATTAATTTAAGTAGCTTATAATTCGGCACACTGGGTCTTTTAAGGCAATTATTTTGCAGCTCTGTGTAAAAAACGAAGCTAAAATGTTAATTTTCCCACACTTTCACTACGTTTTCTCCATAACTAATACGGTTTTAATAAATCTTAGAATGCAGTTTCAAAGAGCTTAACAATATCTTCTGATCATTATACGTATAAAGTGCGCGAAGACGCCTAATCAACAAGTCCAGACATAAGCGTACAAATATTTTAAATATATATTATATATTTGCCACTTTAGGTCATGCGTTACCTTGGAATTGGTCCCTCATTTCTCTGGGTGTAGATATTAAATCTTACGACCCCTTATAATTAAAGGACTTATTGCGCAGCACCCTATTGGTGCTCATCGTCACTACGTGGACTGCCATCCACAGTGGTGTATAACTATAAAAAAGGTATCCTTTTTAAGGGGGAGGATATTTCAAGAATTCTGAAATAATTCAAAACTACATACTAAGGCCAATAGACTTCCTTAAAGTATATAAAAATGTGAATTGTTTACTTTTTTTAAACAAATTTCTTTTACTTATATTAAGTAACTAAATATGTTTTAGAATATATTCTTTCGAAGGTAACTACATTTAAAAAAAAATTCTAATTCACAAAGTCACTAAACCCTTTGCCTTTCCTTATTGTGGCATTATGACCTCACGGTCGCAAGCACAACATAAACACTTAGATCGCGTATAGAGCGAGGAAAAAATAGCCAAATTCGTTTTAAAAATCTGTCTTATGAAAGCTATTTAATCAGTTCAAATGCAACAGCTCTGTCCTATATCAATATAGATATGTACATTACATTACCGCTCATTAGATCCACAAATTCCCTGCCCGATTCCGGCTACTCCTCAAGTGCACATAAAAAAGTACGAACATATATCGATAACAGGAAAGCCTGCGCATGCCCCAAGAATATCCCATCCGAAAAGGACTTAAAGCGGCGTAGAAATTTGAAAGCAAAAACCAAAACAAACCGGGCGGAGTAACAAAGCACAGGCAGGGGCGCAGTGAGCAACCCCCGTAAGGACACGGCCGCACTAGAAGGGAGGGCATTGCCGTTAGATTTTCAGAGCGGATTCGAGCGGCGCAGAGTTCACACGATTGCCATATCTGAAGGAAGCGGAAGGCCTAGAAAGTGTATTCACGTTCAAGGGCTGGGTCTGTGATAAAAGTTATATTTTAGATGGTTTTTAATGCCACATTTTAAGCTTCGTATCGAACGGTGAAAGCAAACTAAAAGCTAAGGACGAGGACGAAACATGTTAGGGCGTATCCTAGCCCAACTTTGAGGTGATTATAAAGCATTCAACCCAAAGGGCGTAGCGACTTGACAGCATAGAAAAAGTCTTTAAAGTTTAAAAAATCAGTGGATACTATTTTCCAAATATTTCTCACTTGAAAGAAGTCTTTCTTTTGGTTGCAATATAAAATCTACTACAATTTGATTTGTATTTTTTTTGCTCTTGAACTTCAAACAAAAAAAAAAAACTTCATATACCAAGGAACAAATCCTGTGGGAGCAAATTTCCTTCGGGCCGCCAGTAAGGGGATTGGCCCGTTGTTAGCAATAAATTACCCAAAATAAGGGAAATTAACTCTCCCGCTTCCCACAGCTACGAGGAACTGAGACCGCGCTCCAAGGACCAAAGCTGCCACTGGCTGAGCGCCGACAACGATATGGATAATCACAACGGCAGCAAGGCATCCACGCCACTAGCCAGCAGCGGACATCCCAATCCCAGCGAGCAACAGGAGGCCATTGCCTTGAAGAAGGCTCTTGAGTGGGAACTGAGCCTGGATGCCCGTGAGTTGCGCTCCCATGCCTGGTATCATGGCGCCCTGCCCCGTCAGCGCGCGGAGGAGATCGTTCAGCGAGAGGGAGACTTCCTGGTTCGCGATTGCGCCTCTCAGCCGGATAACTATGTGCTCAGCTGCCGGAGCAAGGCGGCTGTCCTGCATTTTGTGCTCAATAAGGTGGGTTTCACATACATATTAGCTCCTATGGGAACTATGAACTTATGGATTCATTTCTAAAAAAAAGAAGAGCCGCCAAAAAGTATGCTTGTTAAATTTCTCAACCTCCATATTTTCCCTATATAATTTCAGTTGGTACTCCAACCGGAAACTGTGTACGAGCGCGTGCAGTTCCAGTTTGAGGAGGATGCCTTCGACACCGTGCCCGACCTCATCACCTTTTATGTGGGTTCCGGCAAGCCCATCTCGGCTGCCTCGGGCGCCCTCATCCAGTTCCCATGCAATCGCACCTATCCGCTGTCCTTCTATGGCCACAAGATCGTGGGCAACCAGCTGCACACCCAGATGCTGGCTGGCCTACGCGGTCTGAGTCCTCTAAACTCTCCAATGGGCAATAGTGGCACCGTGGGAATGGGATCCAACAATGCCGCTGTCTTCCGCTTCGATCCCACGCAGCAGCAGCAGCAGCAACAGCCGCCGGGCTCTCCGGCCAGCCCACACTGCTCGCCTCCAAGGGCCAGACGTGAAGTTCCATCGCCGCCGCGGCTGCCCTGCAAAAAGCAGCAACGCTCCCAGAGCCTGACTCCCGCCCAGGCCATGGTGGTGAGCAACATAAACAAGCTGCAGGAGCAACAACAGCAGCTGCAGGAGGTGGCCAATGGAAATGGCAATGGGATGGCACGGTTCCAGACCATCGCCAGGTGCAATCCCACCAGCGAGCAGCAGCAGCATCTGGAGAGCAAGTTCACCACCCACTCTCTGCCGCGACCCAGCTCTCTGGCCTCCCAAACGCTGCGCCAACAGGCGGCGGCCAGGATTTCGAGCCTGGGCAGGAATTGCAGCATGGACTCACCGCCGGCAGACTCAAGGCCGCCAAGTCCACCGCCCAAGCCACGCAAGGAACCAATGGCCGCGGTGCTAGCCTATCAGGCCAGTGGCTCGGACTCGGGCAACGGCTCCGGGGACTCGGCTCTGGGAGATGCCAGCGAGGTGATGAGCATTCAGCGAGGTGTGATCATCAAGAATCCCAGGTTCATTAGCAGCTCCATCTCCAATGGGACATTGAAGAGCTTCACAGAGTTTGATGCATATGCCGCTGAGGAGCAGCTCTTCACCATGGCCATTGAGGAGACAAGAACGGTGAGGCAAGCTCCCAGAGAGAGTCCTTAAAATGAATGATGAATGATTCTACCCATAAAACTTTTTTATTTATTTAATCTTAGTCACATAATTCCTCACCTAACAATCTTTGTAATGTATTTTTAAATAATTTCCCAGGCCAGCAAATTCGACTTCGAGAACTTCAGCACTCTGCTGCTGCCCTCTGTGGAGAACAAGCCCC
Source organism: Drosophila baimaii (assembly GCA_018874675.1). NCBI lineage: Eukaryota > Metazoa > Arthropoda > Insecta > Diptera > Drosophilidae > Drosophila > Drosophila baimaii. The sequence goes on from JAEIIU010055991.1 coordinate 3,555, forward strand.
TGGATGGCGATGCTTTGAACACCTTCAAAATGATGCTCTTGGAGACAGGTCCAAAGCTCTTGGCCGAACACATAACCCGCATCGATATCGGCCTGTTTCTGGAAGAGCCGGCCAACGAGGATGATTACTATCTGAGCTGCTCGGGCATTGAACTCTTGACTCTGCCCCATGGCAAGCTCTTTCGCGAGGATATCATCGAGCGGACACAGTGCATCAAGCTGATGGTGGCTGTGACCATACTAACCTGCCAAACGGACCTGGATCGGGCCCAGCTCCTCAGCAAGTGGATACAGATAGCGGTAGAGACCAAGACAGCCCTGGGGAATCTGTTTGGCTTCAGTGCCATTATGCTGGGACTGTGCATGCAGCAGGTAAGGGTTCTACAAGTTACAATCCTGAAGGGTGAGAGTTCTCATCGGTTGCCTCTCCTTGCAGATCCAAAAGCTCGATCAGGCCTGGCACATCCTGAGGCAGCAGTTCACGGACAGCGCATTTACCTTCGAGGCCAAGCTACGTCCAACGCTGAGCAGCATGAACGAGGCCTCCAATCCGCAGGCTCCCAATACGACTGTTCCCCATGTCCTGCTCTACGCCCTGCTAATCGATCGCCCTGTCATGGACATAATAAACCACTCGAACATCGATGATCGCCCGGCCTTGTATCACACCTGTATAGCTCCCTGGGAATCAAAGGCCGATGACTTTGGCATGACCATAAATTTTCTGCACTTGGATGCCTCTCGGGGCTTCCTTAAAAACCTGGATCTGTTTCGAAAGAATGCCAAAATAATACTTGAGGAAGCCAGCACCAGGCTGGATGAGCTCCTGGCAGACGCTTTTCGGTGAGATGGAGGAGAGAAACCTTAGCACATGTAACCCCTTCTCTAATACTCGTCCTTTGTCCTTGCAGAACTGAGTTCCATGTGAAATTCCTTTGGGGTAGTTCGGGTGCCACTGCCAAGGCCGAGGATCGTCACAGCAAATTGGAAAAGGTGCTTACGCTGATGGCCGACAAGTTCAGCATGATGAGCGAAAAGTGAAGTGGCTCTAGTTTTATTTATTAATTTATTCTGGTTGATAGCTCATGTAAGCAGCCTCAACGAGTCGAAACGTATTATATTTTTCGTGCTTGAAGATAATCCAAAAGGTTCCATACAGTGCACGTACTTTACGAAGACTGCTCAACTCAAGTACTTAACTATAACCACTATAATTCCCTAACCAACTTTTCCAACGATATATGTATCTTTGCCCCACTATCTCCGATTATCTCTCTCTCTGGACCCTCCGCAACTTAAAATTTAGTGCTGTCTCTCTACCTCAGCCTGAAGCACATTATGTTACAGTTCAAATATTGATTAATCCTTACCAGAAGCCTCCTTTAAAAATGTTCACTTGTGCACAAATACAATTACATATGTCCGTATGATGATATACATTTTATTCAAAATTAAGTAAACTCTTTATTTTATGTTAATGGTTAAATAAAATTATTAATTTCAATTTTTGTATGTTTAAAATGTTAATATGATAATGTCATAACTAAAACTAGTAGCTCACTGAGTCATGACCCTATAAGGTTCTCTTAACGCCCTTTATATAGCATCTTTTTGTGTGATATTTATATATCTAAAACAGTGGTCCGCACAATTACAGTCACATTGCATTTGTTTGTGTCAAAAACAAAATATAGTGCTTAGAGATGAGAAAAAATAGCTAAAATGCTCTGAAATAAGACATAAAAATAGATATGACTAAAAAAATATCCATTTAACTCGAAAAAAGGCCAGATTTAGCTACAAAATAGCAAGGTGACCGCACTAATTCTTCCATTCTCTTTTGCTGAGCCTCGAAAAAGGGCCAAGCGGACCACTGATCTAAACTTTAGTTCTAAAATAATAAGGAAATCAACCGAAAGTGGCGGATATGTATTTTCTTCCACACATCACACATCAATACATATATTGAGAACCCTGTATTCCTTCGATAACATTCCAATGTTCTCAAATTACTACGATTCAGGACCCTATGTAGAATTTCAAAGCTCAAATAATGCAACCAATTTGATATTGTGTTGTTCTGATACCTAAAATCGTTTTTTAATGTTTCTAAAGAACCACAAAAAGTATATTTTTAATTCAGTTAAAATACAGTTACTAATTAAAATCAACAATAATAAAACCCCACACATAAAATAAAGAGTTTGGTACATTTTGTAAAAGATATGTGTAAACTAAAAGCATAGGAAAGGCGAGTCAGAAAGCATACTTACTGTTTGTTATTTATGGGAAACTCTCCAAGAGCCATCTCAAGCACTCTGACACTGTCAAGGTCTAGTACTTAATATCTAATCCACTAATTAACTTATTTAACTATAGATCGGACAATATACATTAATCAAAAAACACAAAAAAACGTATGCCCAAAAGGGTAATTATAAAGGAATACCCCTAAGAATGCATAATATTTTGCAATTTTGTAAGTGATACTGAAGTAAAAATAAAGCAAATACAGATAATAATTAAACGCAAGACTTTAGCGGAATGTGGAGGCTGTGTAACCCAACCCATTATTAAAGCTAACGCTGAGAGAGTCTAAATATGGTCTAATATCATATTAGTTAACCCAATTACTATAATCAGCAAATGATTTGAAATAACAACAACACTTATCGTGATTCGGGCGTTAATCCACACTTGATATGATTTGTTTATGGCGGCAAGTATTTTATTTGCCGGAGAAATGTGCAGTTTTATCAGCCACTCAAGAAGCGAACTTATCAGGTCTTCGGGAAGAAGGCGTTCAAAGTGCCATTAGCCATTACACCCTATAGACTGAAGAGTATCGCTTGACATTCATTGTGCGTCGGTCGGCCCTGGAGAACGGTCTTCGAATATTGGCGGGCTTCGAAACCAAGTCTAGCAAAGCTTTAAGCTCGGCCTTCCCCCGTCTTTTTGGACTTTCTGTCGACGCTTTCGACAACAAGGTAACACACTATGAGTTGCAACGGCTGTTGGGGCAATCGAAAGCTGACTATGGCCGTGAGCGGGTGTCTGATAATCGCAGTTATTGCCCTCACCGTAGGCCTTTGTGTCGGCCTAAGCGGCGGCACCGACGTACGCGAGGTAAGTCGGAGTTAATTAATTAAGCAGCACATATTTGATTGCATTAAGCGGACTGAATAATTAAAAATAAACAGGACACGCCCCGATTTACAATCGACCATGAAGCCAATACTTTTATGCTGGATGGCGAACCCTTCCGCTACGTCTCTGGATCGTTCCACTACTTCCGTGCTGTGCCCGAGGCCTGGCGGAGTCGATTGCGCACTATGCGTGCCTCTGGTCTGAATGTTGTGGATACGTAAGTAAATACAGTCAAAGTTCAATAGATCGCCAAGGAAGTTGGATTTTCTTTATCTTTTTAAAACCTTTTAAATTTTCCAGAGAAATGTACAGAAGGAGGCATTTCTGATCCCTTCAAGTACATAAATTCTAGATCAGCATCACCAGCCGAGTCGATCTAGCCATGTTCGTTCGTCTGTCTGTCCCTTTTTATGTCTGTCCGTATGAAACACAAAATCACAGAGAATATAAGAGATAAAGTTACTTATCTTTTGAAGATAAATAAAGTATGTGTCAAAATTTGCTTACGCCTATTATCACCATTAACAAGTAAACCTAATTTGAAACCTTAAATACAATAGGATGATAAGCACGGGAACTATTAAAAAAATAAAGTTGCAACCTTCTATCTTCATCTCGCTCACAAAAAGGTTCTTATTTAAGAAATGCAGTACATGTTTAAATGTTTCTAGACATCATTATCCGTTTACTGACCTATCTCAACATTCAGCATATCATTATCAGTAGGTTGCGACAAGACGCAGTTGAGGATTCTTCTAGTCAACGCTCCGATACATAGGCTTTCCCTTTAGGAGCTCTGTATTACTTCTTTTTTCAAGATTATATACGAACTTTCGAAATAATTATCCTTATAAACGCTCTCTAAAGTGTATAGTTTATATTCTAGAACCACGCAAACTCGCCAGACTGTTTTTATTTGGTTTCCTCGTTTACTAACCTTTATAATTATATTTTATTTTATTAAAAAACTCCCTTGGCTTATCTACTAGCTACGTAGAATGGTCACTCCACAATCCCCACGACGGCGAATACAATTGGGAGGGCATTGCGGATGTGGTCAAGTTTCTGGAGATTGCCCAAGAAGAAGATTTCTACATTATTCTCCGCCCAGGTCCCTACATCTGTGCCGAGCGAGATAACGTAAGTTCCTAGTGGAGTTATCAAATGTATCATAGGTATATATCAACTGACTTCGTGTTCCTTCTACAGGGAGGCCTTCCCCACTGGCTCTTTGCCAAATACCCGACCATAAAGATGCGAACCAACGACCCCAACTACATTGCCGAAGTTGGCAAATGGTATGCTCAGCTAATGCCACGCCTCGAGCATCTGTATGTTGGAAATGGTGGAAAAATCATAATGGTTCAGGTGGAGAACGAGTACGGAGACTACGCCTGCGACCACGACTATCTCAATTGGCTAAGAGATGAGACGGAGAAATATGTGGCCGGAAAGGCCCTGCTTTTTACAACTGACATTCCCAACGAGAAGATGAGCTGTGGCAAAATCGAAAATGTATTTGCCACCACAGACTTTGGCATTGATCGCAGTGAGTTGAGTAGTTAAGGGGCGAGGTTTACTTTTAATGGCGACAGATATCTGATACAATAGTCAAGGGAAACAGAGATGCATAGTGTCGTACAAGTACTTAAGTTCTAACATTTTTATTGCCTTTTTATCGAGACAACTTTTTATGATGCGAGGCATCTTTTATAGCTTCGTGAAATGGAATAATTTGATAGTTCCACCTCGCTCAAGTTAAAGCTAATTGACTATGGAACCGATATACATATGTATATAAATAGTTTGTACAGCAAAGCTCGCAAGATTGGTTCTCGTTTCACCAAAAGTTCAAAAGGTATTGACAACGAAATCTTAGAAACATCTAAGATCGCCTCTCCTCTATTCTCTCTCGGTCAATATGTGAGAGTAGCACCGCTCTCTCTCTAGTGAAAGAGATTACTGTGCAGTTCATGATACAATTATAAGAAGGTAGCCTCGTCGAGGGAGCTGCTTTTTTTGTAGTTCTCTTTTTCTTCAGTCGTTCGCTTGCTATCTCTTTCTAGCGCATTCCTCTGATAATATTTAGAGTTCTCAATGAAGCTAATGAGGCTACCTTCAATAGTTATAACATGATGCACTCCGAGAAAGCTTTGCATTTTGTCTTTCTGCATACAGTTACCCGTAATCACAACAGAAGCAAAACAACCGACACAACTGCAAGGGAGAGACTCCTTAAGTTTCTTTTTGTTCTCTTTGCGAGAGAAATTGAATGATCCAAATGGTTGAGCCTATTTTTCGAGCTCTGCTTTATAGTGTCAACGCACACTAACGTTTCTTTTCTTTCTTATCCTTTTCAGTCCACGAAATTGATGAAATCTGGAAAATGTTGCGTGTCCTTCAGCCTACTGGCCCACTAGTTAACTCTGAGTTTTATCCTGGCTGGCTGACTCACTGGCAAGAGCAAAATCAACGAAGAGATGGGCAGGAGGTGGCTAATGCTCTGAAGTAAGTTTATGCCAGTTTTAAATAATCTTTTACGACTTTTACGTTTCCTACGGATAAATGCATAGGAAAAAAAGGCTTTCCGGACTAAACTAATGCAGGTTTTCCCTTAGCACTCTTTTTAAATCTCTTAAAAAACAAAATCTATCAGAGATTTTCCTTTACTTTTAAGGGATCAATAGAATTTAAAGAAGTTAACATCACTCACCATGTTTTCCGATTATTCCAGGACCATTCTTAGCTACAATGCCAGTGTCAACCTATACATGTTCTTCGGTGGCACAAATTTCGGATTCACCGCCGGAGCCAATTACGCCTTGGACGGCAATACCGGCTATGCGGCTGACATCACAAGCTACGACTATGATGCTGTGATGGACGAGGCCGGGGGAGTAACCACCAAGTACAACTTGGTGAAGGAAGCGATTGGTCAGTTCCTTACATTGCCAGACATCACGTTAAGTCCCGCCAAGCGTCTGGCTTATGGTAAGGTGGAGGTTACTCCGTCCCTCGCCCTGCTCTCAGCGGAGGGACGTGCGGCTCTCTCGAAGGGTGAGCCCGTTGAGTCAACAAAGCCCAAGACCTTCGAGGAACTCGACTTGTACTCCGGTCTCGTCCTCTACGAAACGGAACTGCCCGACATGGACCTGGATCCGGCTTTGCTGAAAATAGACCAAATCAAGGATCGCGCCCACGTATTTGTGGACATGGAGCTGGTGGGCACATTGTCTCGCGAGGCGGAGATCTATTCGCTGCCTCTCAGCAAGGGATGGGGCAGCACGCTCCAGCTGCTTGTGGAGAACCAAGGACGCGTGAACTTCTTCATATCCAACGACACAAAGGGCATCTTCGGCGAGGTGAGCCTGCAGCTGCACAATGGTGGCTACCTGCCGCTGGAGAACTGGCGAAGCACCGCTTTCCCACTGGAAGAAGCCTCTATAAAACGCTGGCACGGAGGGCAAAGCAAACTGCAGACCAGGCTGGACTCGTTCCTGGCCAGACAACGGATTCTCCGGAACGGACCCATTCTCTATACGGGAACCCTTGAGGTGGAGGAGGTGGGCGACACCTACTTGAACATGGCTGGGTGGGGCAAGGGCGTGGCCTATGTGAATGGCTTCAATCTGGGGCGCTACTGGCCGGTGGCCGGTCCCCAAGTCACCCTGTATGTGCCCAACGAAGTCCTTCAGGTGGGCTCCAACTCGCTCGTCATTCTGGAGTATCAGCGGGCCAATAAAACGGCAACCGGCGATGACCTGCCCGCCGTGCAGTTCGATGCAGTGGCCCAGCTGGATGGACAGTCCGGAGACGTTCCCCTCAAATGATGGCCTATTGACAATTAATTAGTTATCTTTTATTTTGAAGCAGTTTTGATTGATATTTGCATCAACAACAACCTTTGTTAAGCTTTTTAATACATCTTTTAATTCGTATGCCTCTAAAACTAAATGTTAAACTTATAATTGTTAGTGTGCTTGACTAAATTGCGTTTATATTGCAGCACGCTTTCAATTGACTTTTTCTTTTACTATTTTATTATCTAAGTTTGCTTAATTTTTTACATTTGTTCGAATGTTTCTTGCGTCGCATATACTTTCATAATTTCTTTCGGTAAAATATCATTAAAAAATGGAGATTCATTGTTTTAAATAAAGACAATTTATCAAAGTTTCTAATAAGATTGGGGATACTTTGACGTGTATACTTATGCAGACTGGGTGAGTCTTGAGAAGTTCTGGAATTTGTTCTTTGCAGCTTGGAATAATTTCACTAAAGTGGTATTATTTAATTAAATTAAGTTGATATAAAGGCAGAAGTATCTGACTAAGATGTGCTTTTATATGGCAGTTATATTTTACATTGGATTTCGGGGGTCTTTCAAAAAATTAAATGGACAGTTTTGCATTGTTTTAATTTCTTACATTAGTAAATGTTTGAGAACAGTTTTACATACGTATACAAAATGGTACAAAAGCGAACACATCTGGCTCTTTAATTAAATGTTAAGTGTGCGCATTATAAATCATAGCTGCCTTAGCTTCTTATGATTTTAGCAAAAGAAGAATTATGTGTGTGTATGTACAATGCCATTGCATGATTTTATGTGTATTCCAAGATTGTTTCTTTAAGCTTATATGTAGATTAAGCTCTTTCAACAAATTAGTAAGCCATTGGTTTTTATACCCTTGCAGTGTATGCTATCATTTCTCATAAGATAGACAACGCAGAAAGATTTGGTTGCTAGGAGTGGAAGAACATCGAATTAATCGATTAAAAATCGATTTTCTCTATAAAAAATATCGATAACATTGAGACTTTGCCAGTTCTTTCGGTAAAGAACTTTTCAGGAATAGAAAAACAAAGCCTTCGGGTACATGGACCATTCCCTTGGGATTACAAACACAAAACATACACAACACTGGCGCATATGTGCCAGTTTTGTCCTGTCATAACTTTCAGGGTGCTTTCTGTTGTCAGTTTTGTTGAAATTCAGTGAGTAACCATGTATAAAAGGATACCTTTCCAAGTTTAAAAGCTATAAACTTGCAACCTTCTCAATCGTTTTCAAATATAAGTAGAAACACAGCTCAAGGTGGAAAATTTCCTTGAGTCTATGAACTATAGCTGCCATAAGAACGATTAGAATTGAATATTTTTGCTTTTAAGGCTTATGCTAAGGCTAATGACTCGAGATTTGGACAGGGCAAGGGTATAAAAACTTCCTCTTGCCGAACTTAACTTGCTTTTGCTAGTATTTTTCGTATATTTCGCTCTTTGTGCCACACAAAAACAAAGGTATTTAGTCTCCGGTTATATAAAAATAACGATTATTACTTAAGACAGACATCTGCGGTGCTAGGTTGAAGTTGCGTTCGGTATAAGAATGAGTTTCGCGTCGTATTCGGTTTCTATCATTTGTTAATAAATTGTTGCATTTCATTTCTTCTTTTGTTTCTCTATACATTTCATTTAAAAATATATCACAGTTGCATTTTGAGTTAATTTTTCGTTCGTTCTTTTTTCGTATGCCTCCTTTTTCATTGTAAAATGTATAGAAAATGTATAAAACTGTTTTGCACTTGTTTCTCAGTTTGGCTTTTGGGCAGAGAGAAGCCGACGTAAGAACAGCAAACAATTTGGCAACCTAGTTAATATATGTATGTAAGTCATTGTCCACGAAGACGGAATGCGTTCGCTATAGTTAGACACATAGCTACAGCTGTATATTGGCGATTGCAGGAGCGTATTGAGTAGATAAGGTATTTATAGTAGTAGTTAACTAACCGAAGCGTAGATGAGTAGTTTTAGTTGCCGGCTCGAGGTTGGTGCTATCCTCCTGCTCCTCCTCCTCTTCCTCCTCCTCCTCCGATGTCCCATTTCTAGAGTGCTGTGGGGACGACAGCAAGGGCCATTTGTCAGTGCCACTTGGATTTCTGGTTGTAGATATCGGCGCGCAGATTTTGAGCAAAGCAAATTCCAAGGATCTGCGAAAAAGAAGTCAAGGGTTAAGCAAATGGCATTGACCTTTTTTTTGTGTTAGAAGAAATATAAAATATAAATAGGTTAGACCAACTTCCTTCCGGAGGGGGAGTCACACATACTATTTGGTCTTTAGGAAGGCTAGTTTTAGGTGGTTTTAGTTATATCCCAGTGTAGCCAACCAAGGAACAAGTGCTGGGCAGCTGCATAGAAGAAGCTCAAGCGTCTGTTTCACCTGATTTCTATCGTCAGCTGTGGTTTTGCTTAACTTCTTTGCATTAGCAAAGGGATTTTATTATTATTATTATTATTATAGCGACTATCTCTGCATGCAGTGATTTGGAGGTTTCAGTCCCAAAATCCTTCCAATATTTGTTAAGAAAGCTTATATATGTACATATAATGTAATAAATGAAAAATGAAAAAATTAAAAACCTGGAAAAACATCACAATAATGACGGCCGTGGAAATAATAATTAAATTGTGTTCCATCCATTCTTCTCCAGCTTGGACGCATCCCTTTTCATAAATAATTCTAGACAGTTCCATGCCCTAGCAAAATTAAAAAGAATCACAAAAGAAAATAAATTATAAAATAATAAGAAACTATAGTCGAATTTCCCGACCATTAAATAGCCAGACCAGGCTCCACTTCATTGTATACGCTCTCTATCTCCCTAAGAATGAATTGACGGACGGACGGATTATTGTATGTATCTTTTAAAGAAATTAATAATTATTTTGAAGTTTAAAGAATTTTCCAAAAGCTTATGGAAAATATTTAAAGACCGTTTATGCTGAACATCTTCTAAAGCTTGACGTGCGAATTGCGTTCTAAAAATTGATTGTTACCAATAGAACTTAAAGGAAAAAGCTCAAACGTCGTTATAATCATATTTATGAGATGTAATAAAAGCCATATATTAAAAAATATTTAACGAAAGTAGTATAAATAAAATATTCTTTGATAAAATAGTCAAAAATTTCATAAGAAAATGTAAGAAACGAAAATAGGGCTAGAGATTTTTTGTGTTAGCACCTGCAGAACGAGCAGGCTCACAGAGCAGACTGCTACACTAATGAGATGAGCCTCCAGCCAATCTTCACCGGCGCGCAAGCATCCGCGCTCATGTATATTCCTATCCACAGGCTGCTTGCGTATACAAAATGTAGGTGAAATATAAGGGCAGCGTTTTTTGAGGAGAGCAAGGCTTAACCCGAACGGTGCAACTTACGTATCCCTCCTTGCGCACATCGTAGCCGCATTGCTTGTTCTTGATCACCTCCTGGGGACGACGGCGACAGCACGAGAAGGGCACACCGCACGCTTCCCGGCTGCCAATGGCAATGGATGAGCAATTAAAGTAGTTGTTACTGTCCCAGTCCTTGGGTCCGTCGATGCCACAGCACTGCAACCAGTCCTCCTGAATCCAGTCAATGAGGTTCTGCTGGTCCGCATCCTCGCGATAGTGCCTGATGAAGGCCTTTAGGCCCTCAGTGGCTTGATCCTTGATCTGGAGCACACAAATCCTTAAGATGCATTTCTGTACGACACAAATGTGTTGAGATTACGCTTACCCAGCCCTTGTCCTTGAGCACGAAAGCCAGGGCACAGAAGCCGATCTCGGCGATGAGCAGCACACTCAGGAAGATGGCATACTGGCGGGGTAAAGGAGGGGATTAGCCGAGCTCCAAGGAAAGTCATAAAAATACCCACCGCTGCCAGGAGACAAGTGTTCTCTCGCAGGGCACCCACACTGCCAAGGAAGCCTAGCAGGAAGGCGACGCCACCCAACATGATGAGCACAAAGGCCGGGTCCAGGGCAATGAAGTGAAGGCGCGTGATGTTGCGGAACATATCCTTCTCGCTCCAGGCCCAGATGCCAACGGAGAGGACTACCAGGGCCGCCAGCCAAAGGATCACATTGCTGGCAAACAGCAGGTACTTCAGACAGCAGCTTATCTCGCTGGTCTCGCGGCGGTACTTGCGCACGGGCATCGATGTCGAATTGTTACCTTAAAAAATAACTTTGGCTGAAACAACAAAACCAATATTGCGAGATTCTTTTCACTTATTTGCCAATTGGCATTAGAGATGTAAACACTACACTACTCTCGATTGTATCTATACATCGAATAGTTTCGCATTCATCGGATTTCACTGCAAGATACAGTGCACACCAGGGGTGCCAGTTTAGCTATTTAGTTGCTATATCTAGCAACAAATCTAGCAACTTTATTACAAAACTAAATTTTTTTTATTTTTCTTCGTCATTTTAAACTTTTTCATACCTTTTTCAATTTACTGAACCAATTACGATACTTTTGTGCTGTGTTGTTGCCATAATTATGCTCTTCCGTACAAATATTTGACACAAATAACTGGAAATAAAAAGTATTCGGATGTATCTGAAGCTGACTAGTT